>JAZGTK010000079.1:0-15897 GCA_036877625.1 Ambastaia sidthimunki | reverse complement strand
ATTTATAGGTTGTTTATTATTTATTGACTTTAACTTAACCGCACAATGTTTTTTGCAGAAAATGCTGCGTGTTCGTGACGAGGAGTTTTCACTCCGCGAGAGGAAGGACAACATAATGCGCAGAGAAAGACGATACTCAGACGATTACGATGGGAACTACATGGACCCTTACGAGCACTACAAGGGCAGAAATGCGGTATGAACTAATAGCTGTAGCTCGACCACGACCACTTAGTGTATGCACAACTCTTAAGTAAAATAAATACTTTAGTGTTAGTATATCTGTGAGGTTTCTTTGTATACTTTGGCTTGTTTTGGATGATGCTGTAGTTATTGGACATAAATCAGCTTTTTTTTTTTCTTGTATTTTTAGTCATGGGGCAGCGATGATGAGGATGGGCCTCTTTACAGTCCTGTCCCACGGAAGAAGGCTATTAAAGTGAAGCATGTCAAACGGAGAGACAAGAAATTTGACAAAAAGGTACAGCCGGTACCAGACAGCGATTTATAAATTATAAATAAATTGCTTAATGCATTATAAATAAAACACTTAAACACTTGCACTTGTTTTCTAGAAAGAGTCTCGTCGGCACAAGCAGAAACAAAAGCACAGGGATCGTCTGAGACACAGCGAGAGGAGCGACGGCAGAGACGCAGCGGACTTCCGGCAGTGCCTCGGGCCAAACTGTATCGAATCGTCACGTCCAAACTCAAAATACTGTTCTGAGGACTGTGGCATGAAGCTGGCTGCCAAGTAAGTTATTCTCTTAGATTTACTGGTGGTGTCACATTTCATTCCTAACTATCATGGAACGGTCACATTGACTTATGTTTGGAAAAGCTGACGGATTGTATTGATCTGCACAGCCGGATCTATGAGATCCTTCCCCAGCGTATCCAGCAGTGGCAGCAGAGCCCTTGTATAGCTGAAGAACAGGGAAAAAAGCAGCTGGAGCGCATCCGCAGGGAGCAGCAGGCCGCACGCATGCGTCTAGCCGAGATGGAACGCCGGTTCCACGAGTTGGAGGGCATCATTGCCAAGGCCAAGCAGCAGGTGGTGCAACAGGATGAGGACGTGAGTGATCACTAACACTTTCTCATGGGTAACGATGGAATTTTTGGGATTTGTAATGGTTAACTATGGAATGACTCTTTGGAATGCTGGTTTATTTTAAGGTGAAGTGTATCGTTACTGCGCCTCTAGTGGCACCAAATGGAATTGCAAAAACATCAGTTTACAAACAAGTTCAACCCTCTTTAAACTTTAAACTCACACTGTTGGTTGAGCCAGTGTTGTTCTGCCCAATTTTTGGTGCTCATACAGTTATTTCATTTCAATCTGTTTATTTTGATATCTGCTGGTTCTTCTTGCAGGTTAATGAAACTGACAGCGAGGACACAGACCTTCAGATCTTCTGTGTGTCCTGCAGTCACCCTGTCAACCCCAAGGTGGCGCTAAGACACATGGAAAGATGTTATGCCAAGGTGAATACGCAGTGTTCTTTGAATCCATTTACTGGTAGTCTGATTTACAATCTAGTTGAATATTTAACTTCATTCCATAAGAGATCCTGTTAAATTTAAATTAATTGATAATATATTAACACATGGTTTAATATTTTAACAGTATGAAAGCCAGACATCTTTTGGTTCTATTTTCCCAACAAGAATAGAAGGGTAAGGGCACAATAAATAAATTATTATCAAGTGCTGCAGTTTTGATTGGGTTTTTCTGAGCTTTTTCATTTACTTTTTGTATCCCTCTTTACTATCAGGGCTACAAGACTATTCTGTGACGTTTACAACCCACAAAGCAAAACATACTGCAAGAGACTTCAAGTCTTGTGTCCAGAGCATTCCAGAGACCCTAAGGTGAGAATTACAGTACTTCTGTCTACACCAAACCATGCCATAGGAATTATCTCTGAATAATATGTTGTAGAAATGGACAGATAGAAAAATAAGTAAATCTTTACTTGTCTCAGGTCCCAGCCGATGAGGTGTGTGGATGTCCACTAGTGCGCAACGTTTTTGAGCCGACTGGAGAGTACTGCAGGGTCTCGAAACGCAAATGCAACAAGCATTACAGCTGGGAGAAGCTCAGGCGAGCAGAGGTGGATCTGGAGCGTGTCCGAGTGGTCAGTCAAGTTTCGGACATTTTTTGTTATGCTGGTTGAAGTCTTTTCACAACCTGACAGCAATAATAAAGTGGTCTAAATATATTTTATAAATATACACCTTCTGTAGATGGCACAGAACCATAAAATGTTCGTCCAATCATTGCATTCGACCTGAAAACTAAAGTACTTTTCCTCCTTTCCCAGTGGTACAAGCTGGACGAGTTGTTTGAACAGGAGCGCAATGTGAGGACAGCCATGACCAACAGAGCAGGACTTCTTGCCCTGATGCTCCATCAGACCATCCAGCATGACCCCCTGACCACTGATCTCCGCAGCAATAAAGACAGATAGCCACCGACCAATCAGAACTCACTTCATTTTGTCTATATTTGCATACGTTTCATAATGTGTATTTGTCACTATTTGGAAGGTCATTCATATTAAATGTGTTCTTCGTGTTTTTTAAATGTCGTCTTCAGTCTTGCTTAATCTTACGTGTGTCCAGACATTAAGGGAATTGTAGTTAAGTTGTCCATTTTATGTCAACATAAGATACAAATAGAAGGCTGTAGTTTTGAAGTTTTAGCATTAATAATAGTAAATTAAATATCTACCAAAACAACTGTTTTGTAGAAGATTATGCAAGTTAGCAATCAATTCCTAATGGATTTCTTCAGAGTTTGACAATCTGTTTGCTTTTACCCCAGACGTCCTTGAAAGTTTTAGCTTTGTTTATTTATTACAGCAAGTACCAAAACAGTTTTATTGTGGCAACAACGTCACTTTTGCAAAATCTATGGTTAACAAGAACTGGTAATAGTAAGTGGTAATTATAATAAGACATAAATAAGTATTACCACGTCTATGTATTTTTTAGCAGTCTTTCAAATTTAAAGAATAAAGATAGTTTCATTATATACAGTTAGGCCCATAGACTTATAGGGAAAAAAAATTTCAGATATACAAATACAGCGTGATGTCTAGGTCACTAAACAAAGCAAATTGGCGACTTTTATGTCCACATGTATAAAGAGTCAAATGCTTTAGAACATTTTCAGATCATTAAGTTTTGCACTAACTTGCCAACCTGGACGTTTTCTGTAAAAGAAACATTAAAACAATATCAAAACAATTTTTAATTCTTAAATATACATATGCAATTGTAAAATTTATGCATGCTGCAATTAAACGATAAAAAAATGCAAAGCACAAGTGCGAAAAGACGGGCGCTTTAATTCATTTGGAGGCAAGACGGCTGTGACGTATTTCCGGGTTACCGGAGCACTTCCTGTCTCTCTGCAGTGTAAGTTGTTTAAAATTTGCCAATGTAAGGCTCGTTTAGCGCTCTGCAGGTACGTTTCTTTGAACGATGCCCTCCTATGTATGTCTTTTACTTTACCAGAGCCATTAAACATACGCAGAAAACCTAATAAATCTTTGTAAAATTGTTATTTGCAATTCACGCTTGCTAACATTTTAGCCACCACGCTAAATATTGACGCCAGTGAGTGTTAGGCTGTGTTTCAAAACCTGGTGAACTTTCTACCTAGACTGCATTGTTTTGTTATCGAAGGTAGTGTAACAAACACGACTGTTTGGTTTAAGTAAAAAGAGCACCAACAGTCAGTTGGCTGGCTGTTGCTACAGAAACAAATGTTTATTTTGCAGAGAATGTGTTTAAATAGTTCATCCTTATTTATCTGAGACCTTCATACAAACAGTGTTTTGACATCAGCCCCAACAACTAGATGTTAAACCACTTGGTCTTTCAATAATGATGGTTTCTGCTATACAGAATGTAGCTGTACTGTATACTTCCTTGTTGCAGAACAGAAACATGGAAACAGAGGAAGTAACAGCTGAAATGAATGATAACAAAGAGACCTCATCAAGCACAGACATTCAGAACCACGTGACAGAAAACAGTGATGAGAAAGCTGCAACAAAGGTGGACGGTGAGTCCTTCAAAGTCATGGACAATCCCGCCTGTGACTGGTTGGAGCCACTTGAGGAAGACTGTGATGACGCTGATGCAGATAGCTTTGACCAGGATGGAACGGGAAATGCAGAACTGGAAAGCCTTGCGGGAAGCGAATGGAGTGGAACTGTGCCGAGCAGTCGGAAGAACGGGGTGGAAACAGGGGGCAGAGGTGGAGGGTATGTAAATAACCTGTAATTCTCATCTCACATTGATTAAAAGATATAACTTATTAAGAAGACGTTTTCTCCTGTTATGCATCATGCTACTTTAGTTAAGAGTTAAAAAGTTAAACTTTAGTTAATTAGGTGTGTATATATATTTTGCCAGAGTGATACGTAAGAGGAGGTCAAACCACAATGCAGATGAAAACTGGTTGGATTGTCCTGTATTAGGTCAAGGATGGAAGCGCAAACAAGTTTTCCGACGATCAGGCACAAGTGAAGGACGCAGTGACACGTATTATATGGGGTATCTTTAAAACTGCTCAGTCAATTGAACTGCTTGCTTATGTAACAATTTTAATACGCATTATTCATGACCTTTAGTGTCATTTTCTTTCATCTGTTTCTTTTCAGTCCAGCCGGTCAAAAAGTAAGAAGTAGAGTTGAGCTTTTGAAACACGTAGACCAGTCCTTGGACCTCACCAAGTTTGATTTTAAATCAGGAACGCTCTACAATGATGGGAAGAGAAGAAGAATGAAGGTGAGGAGAAAATGTTTATCACTTTGTGCATTTATTTTAACACCTGGAGCAGGAAACTGGTTTCTAACATGGTATTTTTGGCAGTCTTTCTGTAACCGGTTTTCCTAATGAATAAATTGATAGTCCAGGATTGTCAGTAACTCCTCAGTTATGCTGATGTCTTACAGAGATTGAGTACATATGTGAGCCAAAAAGTTGAGGATACCAAAACTACTTCACCAAAGATGAGCCCCAATATATATCCTGTGACAGATGCCACTCAAACCACTCAACCTCAAGTTGAGCCGACTGCAGTTCCTGCAACTCCAGCCGCTTCACTTTTAGGGGATTCTCTGTCCGGGTCCACAAATGGCCTTGTCAATGGCGGTGGTAAACCATTGCGTGGGTATGCAAATGTGTTATTCTCTACACTAAATAATTGTCCTCAGAAATGCTGTTCTGTTTTGCTAATTTATTAATCCAGTAAAGCATAATCTCCCATTCAGCATGATGTCATAGTTTGTATACATGACATATCTGAAAGAGAACATTTTGCTAAGCAAAACATTACAGTATTAATATTCATTACGTTAAGTGGTTTCATATCAACTTACATAGACAAACACTTGATATGAATGAAATGCAATTTTTTTTGTATTTTGTTTGTATTTAGCATTTGCAAGAGATGCAATAAAAGCTTTACAGTTGAACAGGGACAAAGTACGTGTCAGAACTGCAGGAAAGAGCTTAACATACGTGAGTCAAATTTGTTTTTTTTTACTCTTGACAAATGTTTATTTGATTATTACATTATATACAGTTTGTGAGTGCAGGTGATAGTAGCCTCAGTTAACCTCAAAGTAATCATTAATTACTATTAACTATTAATAGTATTAACTATTATTATTAATTGTTTTTTGGTTTAGAAATAAAGAGACGCAGAAGCCCCTACAGAAAGGTTAGTTTTTTTTGTTTTGATGTATGATACATTGATTTAATTAATTAATCAATCAGCATCTTCATGACTGTATTTGGTGTTGCGTAGTGGGTTCCATGTGGCCGGTGCAGAGCTTGCAAAGTTACAGTGGACTGTGGAAAATGTGTTAGTTGCAGGAACGGCCGGATTCGTCTTCGGCTAAATGCCCATTCCCGAAAAGTAATTAAATGTCGGAAAAGGAAGTGTTTACATCCTATCAGTAAAGACAGGACACCAAAGGTACAGTTCTGGATTAATAAAATTTCAAGTTTTTATGTTGGAAAATCTACCCAACAGTAGAATATAGATTTTTTTCAATTACACCAGCCCTTCTAATAAGTTAGTTTTAAATTTTCCATGCTTTAGGTTAACCCACAGATATCAGAGGAGCATTTTTCAAAAACTGGCCCCCGGGAAACTAGCCCCCGGGACACTGGCCCCCGCGACACATCTTCAGGTCATTTAAAAGTAAGCGTACAAACTCTACAAATAATACTGCAGTCATTATTTGTTTTTTTAACACAATTCTTTAACACATTGTGCTGTTTTGTACAAGAAGATTTTAGTCATTCCTTCTCTGGTCTGTTTTTCTTGTTTTAGCCATCAGTCTCAGATTTCGAGGAGTCACAGGTAACATACACAAATAATCTGTCAGAATGATCAAAGAGATTTTTGAAGGTCGTCTGCATCAAAGTGTTTTGTTTTCCTGTGATTTTCCTTTCTGCAGTACAGTGATTCTGAAGATCTGTCCGTCTTTGGGAATGATGATGACAAGGATGAGGTAGAGTTCAACACAGACAGTTAAATACATGTTTAACTCTATTACACTGCAATAGCCTGATTTATATTCTTGATCACCAATATGAACAGAGTTCAGAAGAAACAAAGCATTTCTTTAATTTGCAATCAAGTTTGAATTTATCAGACATGCTTATTTTAATTATACAGTCAGATTTAATCCAAGCATTTAGAATGTGCTTTTTTCGCATAATTTGCAGATTGCGATGGCAAAGATGCGCCGTAGGTCTTGTGGAACATGTAGAGGTTGCGAGCGCAGGACGGATTGTGGAACCTGCGATTTTTGCATGGACAAACCCAAGTTTGGAGGCAGTAATAGAAAAAGACAGAAATGCCGTTTACGACAGTGCCAAAGAGAGGCTATGGTGGGCTTTTATCACATGATGTTAATGTTGGTTTTAACTTTTTATGTGAACTAGTTCTAAATCAATTGTACTGCCTGCTATTTGTTTTGCTCATTTAGCATCTTGCCTCTGATTGGTTGTGCAAAACTAAGTGTCACACTACAGCCGGCAACTCAGCATTGTGTCTTCATGCTTGTGTTGAACAGAAGCATTTGCTGCCCATGGGTGAGAGTCAGGAAGGAATGGCTGTTCCTCAGGACTGGATTAACCAAGACGGACAGAGAATGCGCAGGCGTAGAAAGTCACAGGACTTTGATGTCTCAGATAATGAAGCAGAACAGTACAGAAGACCAAAAGCACATATGGGCAATAAGAACAGACACCTTTCCAGCTACAATGGAAAGGTAAAGCAGTTATTGCTGTCATCTGAAGCTCATTTTGCTTTTAACTAAGTCTTACCGTTAGTCTGACTTTTCAAACAGTAATTTTCTGAACAACATTGTGCTCTACAGTACACAAAATTTTGATTTATGTTCTCACCATCACCGCTAAAACATTTTTTCATTTCTGTGATAAATGTATTTCTTTGATTGGAAATCTGATTTTAACAACTGATCTGAGAGCAGAAACGAGCGAGGCTGTTTTGTTTTCAAGCATGTAGCTCTGAGCACTCATTCAATTCCATTTTCTTTATGATCAGACCTATATCAGATTTTTTGCACCCGTCTCTTGAGAAGATCAGCACTCAGATACACATAGAAAGGGCTGAAATGATAAAAGAAAATGGGCTGCAAGGCAGTGACATCAGAAGCAGAGACCTTCTGTCTTCTGTAAGACAAAAACGAATATAAACTGAAAAGTGAGAAATCAACACAGCTATTAGGTTTATATGAAGTGTGTTGCAATGTTTAATAGGATTTACTCTTACAGAATGGCACAGTAAACAGATCTGTGCATATGATATTTCTGCTCTGGTGTGTAATAGATCTGCCTAATAGAAATCACAGCAAAAAAAGTGTGATTAAAAACTCTCTAATGAACGTTTTAATTACTGCTTCCTCTCCTTAAGAGATCTGATTAACTGGCTTTTTTCATTTCAACTTTTTATAGAGACCAGATGTTCATCACAAAGGTCTTTCTGCAGCAAGATGCGAGAGTTTAACATTTCCAACAAACCACGCTGAAGAAAACTTTAGGCAAGAGAAAAGGTCCAAGTATTCTACATATCAGGAGGAGCAACAGGAGAGCGTGTCTTCTCCGTCGGTAAGCAGCCATTTTGGATATTGTCAGAATTGCATACATTGCATACAGTACAGTTGTTATTAGCATTTATGCTAAATAACAAGCATCGTCATCCTGGCTTTTGCAGATCACTCAGATATTCAGTATGGCTGATAGCACCACCAAAGGCATTGATGCTGACCATGAGCTGATGCCACTGCTGAAGTCTCTAAGAAACATGGTACTTCCTGTCCTCTGGTTTTGTATTGTGGTTGAGGGGCCACAGTTACAGCTAATGCAGTGCTCCAAGCGTTCCCCCATGGCGGACACCGTCGTTAACATTGAGCCCGGCTTTCAATATCACATAAGCGTCCAGGGACAGCCTCTCCTGCCCACCCACAAACTCTACGACATCCACCCCCCTCGCCTCACCACCACAGCAGAGGTTGTCGCTCTCCTTGAGGACCTGGAAAGACACTCCATCTGCCAGGGTTTCGACAACAAAGATTCTCCACTTGGGTCAGAGCCTGTGCTTCCCGAGAGGGCAGCGACATGTGACTTCCTCATTTCGAAGGAGTCAGAACGTTGTGCTAAATGCTCAAAACAAAAATCACGACAGGCATAGAGACAACGTTTAACATGAAGAATCTGGTCTAAAAGCATCACTCTTCCTGTTTTTTCAGTTCTGAGCTACTTCAGACCACCTGCAAGATTATGTATCTTCAGCCTTTAAATGTTAAATCATGGTTTCCAGAAGGATTCTCCACCGTTACTTTTTTACATTCTGAGCTAGATCAGTCCACCTGTAAGATTAAATATCTTCTGACTTTAAATGTTAAATTATGGTTTCCATAAGGATTTACCACAGTTACACTGACTGCCAAATTAATGCTTTATTTTAATCCACTAAATCATGGATTTTGAATAAGACCACATACAATAGAACGTAACCCATTTTACCACCTCTAATCACTTTTACTGTATATTCAATGTTAACTATCTATTGCTGTATCATTGTATAGCATTGTATAGCATTGTTTGACTATACAGTAGGTGACAAACATCTTTTCTTTTCCTTCATTTATGCAAAATGAAACTCAGTCCTGAAACTATCTTTTAAAAACGGTGAATGGACATTTATGATTTAACATTTAGCACTATGGTACATTTAATTCTTGCACCAGTAAAATCTATACATGTTTACAGATATAATGTACTTCTCAGGGGAAATTTTTCAGAATGCATTTATCAGATGGAAAATTCATATTTGTTAAAATTAATATGTATGATATGGTATGAGGCTGCTCTCTGTTTTGGATAGACAATTTTGTACATACTGCAAAAATTATTTCCGATAAATAATATTGACTAAGTGGTTTCTTTTTATAAACATGTTTTTGTTTTCCAGAATTTGTTTCTTTGTTAAAAAAAACACTTTGAATTATCTTTGTATGTGCTTTCATATGAAGAGACTGAGAATGAGTTTATTTAATAAATCACTGTTAGTTGGAGAGCTGTCATTATTTTATTAAGACCTCACTCAACCGCAGAATTTAAAGTAAATCTACAGGTGGATTCTGAGAAAAAGACCCAGCATTTTTGCATTTACGTGAGTTACAATTTCCACTTGATCATGAAGTTGCCGCAGCATGCACATGTAAATTTTCTCATGCGGTATTGTGGCTCATATATGCAATAGTCGCATGCACCAGTGAGGGCGCCATAACCCAGTTATCTGCATCTTTGCATGCAGTTATTGCAAAGTTAAACTTCAAATGGGAATGCTGCTTGTTTACTTGTTTGCATTTATATTTTATTGTTACAATGCGTTCATTTTAATTTAAACTTGGTAATAAAATATGAAAAATATATCGTTCCTTATATACCTTGCCTAGACTGTGACGTTTCGTTTTAAAACAATCGACCTGCGGTACAATATATTAATAAACGCCTAGAAACACATTTCTCATGTCATAGAAGCTGTCTGTGGCGTTACAGTGATATGAATTTACATGAAAAATACCCGTCATGAAAAATATAAATGGGCGAGGCTGAAAGAGTTAATCAGACGACGCGTGTTGATCTTCCGTGTGCCAGTCTATTCCCAGCACTGTGACAGCGCTTTACTCTGCCTATGTGTGGATAAATTAATGCTGAAATATGAAAAAAGATGTAATATTATAATGCAGACGCGACGCAGAGACCGCATGCATGTGTTTCGCAGGGGGAGCGTGTGATCTGCAAGATGTGACCGAGGAGAGCCGCAGATGAATTTTAATTGCCATCGCAGGTCCGTGTGCATGATCTTTTCTCTCCATCATTTCCCTCCAACATCACGTTTTCCCAGACAAACAACGTTTATTCGGTCAATGCATGAAACAGAAATGTCACTTGATTTAAATGCAAGTTGAGACTGCAGGAAGCCATGCGTCGTAGAGATGCTCTCTGTAGGCAGGGACGCATGAAGGAAAATGTGTCTTGCTGTCGTTTCTGGACGTTTTTCTTTATTGGATTTGTAGCAATGCAATAAAAAAACCTTAATTGTTCGTCTTTCATTCACGTTTTATTCTTCAGTTCTGCCGATGAAAGCGTCGCGCGTGGCTTTCAGTGGGATTTTTCCATGACAAGTTGCTATACGATGGATTCGTGCAAAACAGTCACACCTGTTATCTGTAGGTTTGCATGTGATCTGGATTGATTAACAGTAAATGTGTCTTGTGTAAATGCGTGTGTTTATTCGGATAAGCCACCCTGATCAATAAGGTTACACTGTGTATGCTGACCCGTCTCTCATAAGACTTCATATTCTCGAGGGTGTCAGTCTGACCGAGGTTTATTTTTGGAAGTCATGATAAACAATCCCATTTTGCGATATCATTCACACTCGTTTACTATGCTATCTTCTAAGGGAACACTTATTGTACAGTCAGTTCTATATGGGTTTAGGAATGCAGTAGTGAGGTTTAAAAATAGACTAATTAATTTGCTATAAATGTTTCATGTATACATTTGTTAGTGTGTAAAATATGTTCATCACTATTTCTTATTAATGCAATGATTTTATGTATTGCCATTGTCTAAGGAAAACAGCTGTAGCTGTATCTATTTTTGTACACTGTATAAGATAATTTCAAGTTGTCATAGGCATGACATAATAATACAACTTATAATATCTTAAGATATAATGCAACAGCATTTTAACAGTTTTCATATTATTTAGGCAAAATGGTTCGTATATTAGAAATAATTATACCAGTTTGTAATGGTAACCTGTTTGTCAAATGTTTAATTGGTCAAATTTGCATTAATGCACTTGGAATCAACTGGAATAAATTTTTCTTCAAATTAAACTATAGAAAGAATAACTAGAATACATAGTACCATAGTAAAATGGCAGTAAAATATACAAGAAAGCTTTGAAGGTAAAATACCTAACAAAGTTTAAAATCCATTGTACCACACTGGTTATTTTGGACTTCTGCCATTGTAGTACAATAAAATTTTTTAAGTACTGTTTGATAACATCATTAGCAGCAGCATTATGACATCATCACGTTACATCATGATGCCATCTTTGGCTTTTTATTCTGTGCTTTAGCAAAAACTGTGCAATTTAATCATAATACATACTTAGTATGAAAATCAACAAGTTAGCCTATTCATTTAAATGAGACATTCATGTTTCGCCAGCCATGGCACAAAATGAATTGCTCTTCCATAATTGAAGCTTTTGAGTCGAGCTCTCAGTCATGTCACTATATTCACTGTTAACGGAGGATACCAACTGTGGCTTGAAGTGTCTAGACTCTGAGTCACTCCACATTGCAAAGCACAGATTTCTTGCTCCAGCTAGCTTCCTTAAAAGTGTGTTTCTCCTGTTGAGAACTTCTCACCCTCCAGGGTGTTAAGGCAATAAAGAGTTCAAACAGAGTCAATTGTTGCTTGATGTTGTAGCCATGTGTACACTAGCTGGCACAAAAGATTCACGTTGAGAATTTCAGGGTGACATGTTTAGCGTTTTGCGATTTTGCCTCTGTCCTGGACTTTGCAGTGGTTTGATGTATTTTTGATGTAGGTTATATGAAGTGATGATATATTACAGTGATTGAAGCCACAGACATGCATGACGGATTACCACAAATTACACTACAGGGTGTCCAAACAAATGGCTTTTTGTTGTGTGTCCAGCTACCTTGCTGTCTGACCCCAGGACAGTGTTTGAGGTTGTATTAGTGTCTCTACCTCGGCTAAGCTGTGAAATGTTCATGTTTTCACAGAGAGATTTACCACACTGTGGCCAAGCTGTTGTCTGCTTTGTTGCTGACTGTCGGTTTTGTCTTTGTTTATCTAGTAGTAAAGAAAACACAGAGGAAGGAATTTGGGAATTTTGGGTCTTTGGGAGGACAAGAAAGCAGGAGGTCAGTAGTTTTTCAGGCAGAAATAACATGATTTTAATCTGGTATTTGACTCTGTTTTAGAAGAGAATTAACTTCATGACTTTGATCTTCTGTACGGTAGCATTGCACGTTTCGTGATTGTTGTTTTATTCATCAAAAAATCTGCTTTGACTTTTACCTGTTTTAAATGGAGATAAAACAGACAATTCAAGAAATAATCATCACGGCATACTTCAAAGCTCACAGTAAAGCTGCACTTTGATTTTAACTAACACTTGATCAAGCATTGCAAAACATTCCAGAAAACTGGGATTGTTCTCTCTAGAGTGCACTCAGCCCCTTCTGTTAGACAAAACCATACTGAATGTGTAAAGACGAAACTGCTGCCTCTCTCAGTTTATGAGGCTATGAGGATAAATGAGGATAAACGAGAAATCAAAAGAATCTGGGTAAAAATTTAAACTCTGTGAGGACATATGGTTTCCACTGTGAATCATTTAAGGCTGTTCAGAGAACAGGGTGTGACTGTTCTGGTTCTTTCTTGCTAAGTAATGGTTAGGTGGGTATCCATGTTAGTACTATATGTTTACTGGTAGTCGGTATTGGTAGGCATGATCAAGTTATGGGAAATAAGTGGAACAGTCTGCAGGTACAGATTATACATGACACATTTTCTGTAGTCATCGTTTTAGTATGTAATGTATGTTATCATAAGACTGGCTGTAAAACTAAGGATAATATACTTGTATGTTGCATGTGAAAGGTGAATGAATACAGCACTATAACGCATAACAGTATGAAGCATAAAATGCTTGATAGGGCAGGTGTTTGATTCTGTGACTGTAAAAACGTTTGAACATCGTAGTTGTTGTCTGACCCATGTAACCTGATCTGCAGAGATCAAAGCTAATGAGAGGGAGGCTGGCAGGGTCGCAGCTGGTTGTTCTTAAGAATCAGCTGTAAGGAAGGAGGGTCATTGCCGGTCACACATGCTCTGAGTCTCAGAGGAAGGAGATGTATCACATTATTTTAAACGCAGTCATTTTATACCCAGCTAACAGGGAACGTTCTCAGAACTTTGGCTAACGTTCTGTGAAATTTTCAAAAAACATTCTAGCAGTAACTTTAGTAGAACTTCATTAGCCTCAAAAAAATGGACGTTTTAAACGTTTGTAGAACTTTTAAAATAAAATTTGTAACGTTTTTATTACTTAATGGAAAAATTACAGCCTGCAATTGTTAGCTGGGAACTGCTTATCTCCTTAAAGAGACAGTGTACCAAAAATAAAAAATATATAGGAAATTGAGATGTGATGCAATGGTCGGAGAAGGGGCGCAAAAAGGAGAGTAATCTTCAAGCTGTAATCCTCAGATTCTTTGTGTGGAAGAGCCCTATTGGTGTGTTAAAACAGGGCAGTGCAAATGAGAGACAGGTCATGACAAGTCTTTGGAATTGCCTTTGTCTGGCTTGAGAAACCACTTCTCCCCCAAGCGCTAATCTCAGTCCCTCCAATTTTGGCAATAAGGTCTCATGGTCGCAAACAGTGTTAGATCCCGCTGCTATCCTAATTCACTATGCTGGCATGGGCAGGAAAAGTGTGTCATACATTTTAGGCTACATGTCCAGAGTCGGTTCATATCGGTGATGCTCATGTAATTAAATATTAAACTGTGTCCTACAGAAATTCTGCAGTGGACACCCGTAAGGACACCAGCTAAGACTTAAGTTGCAAGCAGAGATATTGGTCATGCAAATTTCACTCATACTTTTCACTCAAAGCAATTTTTACTGCCATCTCCTTAGTAATAAATATTGAAATTGGGGAAAACAGGCAGGCAGACGAGTGGAAATTATTTTGGTTGTTTTTTAATAAAATAGTTGCACATGTTGTTTTTTAGGCATGAAAAATTAATGGAAAGTAAAATCATTTTAAAAGTCATGGAAAGTCATTGTTTTTTTTATTGTGAGTATAAATTGTTCCAGTTAAGCTATAAAATATAAAATTGCTCTTTTTGAATTCCATCTTTATTTATAAATGATTTTTGAAATAGTCAAGAATGACTGGAAAAGTCAAAAGTTGAACAAAGTCAAAACTTAATAGTTTAAGAACTTATAGTTTAAGAACTTTAGTAAGTTAAAACATAACATAAGTAAAACCATAAGTTTTTCCTTTTAATTAGTAAAGAAAATAATAACCTGTGCTGGGACAGTTGTTTTTTCCACTAAATAAAGCTGATGTTATATTCAGAGGTCAGTAACCTAGTAAACTTTACGTAATATCTTACGTAGGCTAATATCTTTTTGGCCACATGGTTGTTGACTTAAATACTGCAATCATTGTGGGAGACGTTATATGATTGTACAACTTGCACTCACGGATACTTTGAGTAATAATTTAGCTCTTTTTAAAGATAAAGGGAATCGTTTGCCATGAATTGTTAAATGCGATGACAATAAATGACTTGTCCGCGACGTTAAGTCAGAAACCATCTGATTGTTACGGGCGCCTCACCTGTCCGCTTCTCAGACAAAACCATTCAAACCCCAGCGATAACTTGGACGCAATTGTAACTAATTTCGGAAATAAATGCGACTTTACATATAACCGAATTGTCCGGAAGGCTGACTGTATTGTAAAGTTGGTTTAAAATTGTAAATGCGCAATGTTTTATTTCTGTTTCATGAGAGAGGCTCACCCCCGAAAGCGCTTGTAGATGGTTTCGTCCGTGTTGCCTGTAGGCTTTGGAGAAATTGTTGCTTAAACGCGTGCAACAGAAGAAAACCAGCAGACATTTGGCGTCCTGCATAAGTTTAAATGCAATCTTAATGCAATTTGACATGCAATGAAATAAGATCACGCGACTTTCTCATTTTGTGGATATTTTGTAGAAATGTCTTTGCAACGAATTCATTTTGTCCAGGTAAGTCTTTGAAAAAGACGAGTCGCATGTGAGCACTTAGTGTTGTTGACAAAACGTGTTTAATGTTTTAAATTGAATGCAAATTAAACAATTTTACTAATTAAATGCTTTTAATTTGTTACTCAGTTCAAAGTAGGGATGACTAAATAGCATTTTGACTGACAATCGTAACAGATAGTGATCTATGAAATGAGACATTTTGCGAAGAACAGAGAATCATCTATGATCTTGTTTCTTTTCCAAGTTTAAATGGATTTTGTACGGGATTTATTCAAAGGGTTTCGTTGAATAGAGACTGTATTCCTGAAAGCAGTAGATGTTGAAATGTTTTGGAGGCACAGCTGTGAATACACGCACAGAAACTCTTAAATCTCACCTGCCGCAGTTGTCATATCAACTCAGATGTCAGTATCAACTCTGTCTAAACTGACAAAATATTGGACATAAATGGACATAT
>JAZGTK010000078.1:40995-190594 GCA_036877625.1 Ambastaia sidthimunki | reverse complement strand
TCTGATTCTGTGAACAGGTGTCTTTCATACAGGTGATTAGTTAGAACAGGTGTCTTCAAAAGTTGATTGGGAGTGTCTAACTGGTCTGTGAAAGCCAGAACTCATAATGCATACTAGGGGATCAAATACTTATTTCCCTCAATGAAATACAAATCAATTAATATATATTTTTTAAAGTTATTTTCTGGATTTTCTTTTTGATATTCTGTCTCTCCATGTTAGAATACATCTACCATTAAAAGTATAGAATGATCATGTCTTTATTAGTGGGCAAACCAACAAAATCAGCAAGGGATCAAATACTTTTTACTCTCACTGTATATATATATATATATATATATATATATACACAATTCAAATTAATTAATTTAAAAACACCTTGATATGAAACCTTGCTGTTATCAGAGAAGGGAAAGATATCCTTTAAGGATATCATCATCCTAAGGTTTGATAAATCTTTTTGATTGAAAAATAGTGCAAGTGATAAACCAACCTTCTCAAATATATATGAAAATGTTCTAAGTATGTCAGAGTTTAATTGCCTTACACTATTGCTTTGTGAGCTGAAATCAGTAGCTCAATAAGGCACTATTTGGCCAACTGATGAAGTTTGATACTGTTTTAGCCAGAAAAAACTGTAGAAATGGAAATAAAAGCTAAAAATTAAAAGAACAGCTAAAACAGGCACAGGCACTATTAAATCATTACAACAACCAAGGACCAAGTCATGACTCCACTCCATTAAAATGTACAAAAGCCCTGCACATACAGGTCTAATTGTAAAGTGAAAGCGTCACACTAAAACAACACGTTCAGTCATAGACAGAAATAACAGTTCAAACAGCAAAAGCAAATTACAATAAATACAAAATGCTACAAACAAGATACTCATCAGAAGATGGGTGAATCAGACAGAAATTAGCTATTACATTGACGTCTTGTCTTTTCTGAAGCGGTTTCTCTCCGGCATCCAGAAGGCAAATGGTTTAATAAAGTGCTTCAATTTGCATATACGTGAAAAACAGTATTATAATTCGAATAATACAAATCTCAAGTAATTTTCCAAATCTCCATATGACAGCATATGAAACAGACAGTTTTTATCAGCAGGTCTACAAAGGTTTGCCACAGTTTTGGTCAATTGCCACATTAGATCTACACATCTGTAGTGTTACACCATTAAAACCAGTCCTACAAAACCAGTAACTACAAAGATTTCAAACGATAATTCCCTTCAGTAACTATAATTTCTTCAAAATTATAAAGAAACATGCAAGCAAAGTCCATCAAACACAGAATAATTCCATGTAACATCACAAGACTAATGTTCTAAGCATGTTTTAGCTCATTTAGTCTCAACACTGGCTTAAATGTTCTACTACTGAGAGTTAAGTCATGTCGTAAGTCACACATCAGGCATTGGTGTAAATTCAATAGGCCTCTACATGTGATGAACCAATAAAACTCTCTTGTTTGTTTTTGACTTAATATTTTTAGTTTAACAAAACAGATGTTTAAGTCAGTTTATATTGTTACTCAGATGATGAGTCCATAGTTATGTTCACATCTGATTCTCTTTTATTTGATTTGATTTTGAAAATAAAAACCCTCTTCTCACTTTTTTGGCTTGGAAAACAAGTCATGTTGTGGGTGAGTGTGAGTTCTTCTTCTGAGATGAACTGAGATAAAGAGGATGTGGTATCAACACAGACCAAAGCAATTGTCCATACCAAAACCCTGAACCAGGACTGCAGGTCATGACAGTCACACACACACTCAGGGCTGGAGTGATGAAAGTCGTCGCTCAATACACTGTTTACCTACAGACACAGCATACAAACATACATTGAGATAAAATGAACATTCAGCTTTCTACTTAAAGATACAGCTCACTTTTATCCACCCTCATGTCATTCCAAACCTGTTTCATTGTTTTGCTTTTCAGGAACACAAAAGATGATATTTTTAACTATGTTGGTAGCCACACAAAACTGGCACCTAGTGAACTATCCCTTTAAGAAGTGTCTGTGTGATGTCATACTCACACTTGTTAATATTGTTCAGGTCTGCAGTCTCAGTAATAATTAAGGACAACCCCTCCATCAGCAGTAAAGCCTTATGGTATCTCTCTACAGAAGTTTCTCCATGGTGAAACATCTCGTCCAATGCCGCAGTCTGTACCTGATCAAAGTGAGGAGCCCAATCCATATTTAATATACTTGAGGTATATGACACTACTAGATTTTACTTTACATCATGTTCCTTAATGTCATTGTCAATACTAATTTACAGTAAGTGACAACTTCGTATTGCATAAACCCAATGTGTGTGTGTGTGTGTGTGTATGTTGGCTGTACCATGTGAACAGTGTGTGAGTAGATGAGTCTTTCGGCAGTAATGCTGCTCATACGGTCCATCAGTCTTTGCTTGCTGCTGAAGAACAGCTGGAGTTTCTCAGTGAGAGAGCGGCAGGAGCTCACACACTCTTTATACTGGTCGTTCAGCTTACGAACTACTACAAATGACAACATACAACCAAAGTCAGAATGCCAATTAAAATGGTGTTAAAAGTAACTATTAGAGTCGCAAAGATTAACAAACATACAGGTGTGTGTGTGTGTGTGTGTGTGTAAATTTCAAAACAAAACATGTATAGTTTATTCTAAATTGAAATAAATAAATCAGTCTACATATATTTTTCTTCGGTTAAATTACCTTAATAAATCATACTTATTATTATATATATGGCTTTTGACTATGCAGAAGTTTTTAAATACATTTATTTGTTAGGTTCTACATTATAATAAATGGTGGGTGGCTTGTTTTACTCTATTTGTTGAGCATAAATTCATTTTAAAGAGTGAGTGTTTTACCTTGTTTAACAGATACTGATGGGTAAAGAGTGCCCTCTTTGATTCCGTCTCTCGCTGTGTGTAATGCAGAGGACAGCAGCTCAGCACACTTCATATAGAGAACCAGCTGCTCTGCAGAGCTACATATACAACACACGGACATCATTTACAGTGAATCCTCATTACTTACATCTTACATTTAACACAGAATAGCACACACACCTCCACTCATGGCTGAGCTGGCTGATTTGGTCAGCCACTACGCTCTGTTCTAAAAATGAAGCATCGAGTGTTTCACTCTTCTCAATCCCAGCATCCTTTGCTGCAGCAAACTCTATGATGCAGTGTGTAAAGGCCAGAGTAAAGCGCAGTTGGCTCAGCAAGTCTGTATGACCCTCCTGTAGAGAGAAAGAGTATGACATCACATCCTGTAATCCAATCACATGACAGAATCTAATGGTGTAATGAGATCTGCTACATAAGTGGTTAAATAGGCCACAATCAAAACAATCAAATAACTAAAATAAACACATGGTTCTCTAAAACACTGTTATAGCAGCATTCTGCGTTTAAATATTTTTGTATAATTAACTGTGATTCATTATATTACAGTTTTTTAATGATTTTATTATGTGATTTTCCACAAAACTGTGCTAGTGTTGTGCTATTTTCTTTACTTTAATAACAGTTTTATCATATTTCAATATTTTACATAGTACTTTATTTGATAAATTGTCTTACAGTAATCAGATAATATAAACTCAGACAGTCATTATCACAATTGAAATCCCTTTAGAGTGATAAAAGGCCACCCAGATCACCCTGTCAGGGTTTATTTGTGATTATGACACTGCACTGTCCCTAATTTCATGCATAATGTATAATCCAATTATCGTACCTCCATAAGTGTCTCCTCTGGCAGTTCAGGTGGCACAAAGGCCACGCCCTCACACAGGTTTGTTGCCATGGCATCTGTGTAACCATAGCGCAGGCTGTCAGGTGAACCGTAGGCCTCGTGAAAATGAACATAGGGAGTGCCCACTTCAACAGCAAAAAAAGTTAATGTAACAAACTGTCAGATATTATAGTAACACAGATAAGTAAAATCAATGCACAATAAAGTACGTCTTACCTGAGAAGCGTCTTGGTCGAGTGGCACGAGGAGGTGTGTGTCCATATTCAGGAGTGCCCAATGTGAAGACAACCCCAGCAGGACTGCCTGAACCCTGTTCTGTGCCATCATTGCCACAAGGGGGTGCTACAGAAATCAGGACGGCATGAGCTTTACACTACTAAGAAATATTTTACAGTTGTGTAAAACTGTTGTCAAAATGCACAACAGTTATATTTATTAGGGTACATATGCCTCCAGTAGGATAGAAAAGGTCTAAGACTGGTAAATTGTTTCTGACTTGTAACTTTTTTCAGTACCAACACTTTTTACAGGCCTAAAAACACAGTTTTTAAACTTTAGGTGTTTTCTGATGTTCTGTGATCATGGGAATCCCTGAGAAAGTTAGATTAGTAATTGTACAGTAACTGAATAGGTTTTAAAGTGTCTGGTGTCAATGTGAACTCATACCTGTGATGTCCATTGGTCTCTCAGCATTTAGGTTCTCATGACTGCCTCTGTCTAAATGAGGTCCAAACACAGTGTTCAGCAACTTATCTGAGAGACGCCCGGTACTCACTGATCTACATAACACAAATGACCTGCAAATATTATTCCCCACACGGCCTTACAGAACAAGCTTAAATCAGCCTGCAGCAATATCATCGCAATCAAATCAATGTTGATTATTAAATGCTCTTTATTATCACAACCATTCTGGATGCTTTAGTGATAATAAATGATATTTAATAACAGTTTATTATAAACTAAAGAGGTTAATACCTTTTGACATTGCCCCTTCTTTCCATTGGTCTGAACAGGGACACACGGGGTCCTGCAGTGGGACCTGGTGCCAGCTCCTTTAGGTCAGAAAAGGTTTTGTTTCGAGCTATCAAACCTTGTTGGAATGGTGCCAACCTCGGGGTTTGACTGAAACTGGGTCGCCGGTACAAATCCCACTAAATCACAGAAAATGCAGTAGATATACATGACAAGCTTGTGTGCACTAATCTAAATACATTATAAAATATAAACTGCATGACCAATTTAATAAACGTGTTATTAAATGTGCAAATTATACACTACAACAGTATTAGTGTCATGAAATCACTGGCTTTATATCAGTGATTTTAAATAAGTTTCAGTTCAGTAGCCAGATTTTACATTGGACATTCTTGTTCCAAGTAGGAATAAATTAATATGTGGTCAACACATCATTAGTGGAGCAGCTGTATTTGTGTTTCTGGTCTGTTGTGCCCTGATGGTGGCTGCTGGTACTCACTCTATGCACTATAGATTCTGGGCTGTGCTGATGACTGTGTCTGTGGGTCAGTCTTGTGTCTGTGCCTGTAATGTCAGTGAAGAGAGGAGAGATCGAACACTGCTTTTGCCACATATCTGAGAGAGACAGAAAAAAAGAGGGAGAGAGAAAGAGAGTTGGTAAACTAGAACAAGGAGAAATAAATTTAATATGCAGTGAAACAAGATTTTACTGGTGGTGTGCTCTGTCCTACTGCCAACAGGTTCTTGCTGATTGGGTGTCTGAGGAACAATTCCCACTGAAAAAAAATTAGAAAACAGACCATCACATGATCTATCAAAACTAAATATGTAAATGTTATATAATTCAGCTCAAATTAGAATATTTAAATACTGACTTTATAGAAAATAAAAATAGAAAACTGACTATCCAGACTCTCCAGCCCCCAAAACTACCTCTAGCGGGGTCCAAAATTACCTTTTTCCTCACCACTGGGCAGGTGATCAAAGAAAATTTAGCATCCATTAATATAATCCGCCATTATACTATATTTTGTAAATTTGTTATTAATATTTATTTTAGCTGTTTATTTCGCTGAATTATTTAGCTGTTATATTAAATTCTACCTTATAAAAATCTGATAATATCTTTATCGGCATCTTTACCTGCTGGGGATGGCAGATAAGGTCTGGATCCTCCTGACCCTGGAGAAGCTGTGGTTCTCCCACAGGTTGGAGATCCACTGGGGCTGCAGGGGTACAGAGGTGTTGCTGTCCTGAATTATAACACAGAGAACTCATTAGATGATGAATGGAGCATTCACAATAGAACATTTTTATCATGCCAGAAAGAGAAAATGAAATACAACCAACCTGTCAGACACATGGAGGTTCTGCTCCATCCTCTGGTAGTTGTGTTTTTGTGTAGGCACTGGAACAGGCACAGACTGACTGTAGCTACTGCCACAGCACTCCACAGGTCTGAAGAGAGAGAGCGAGAAAGAGAGAGAGAGAGAGAGAGAGAGAGAGAGAGAGAGAGAGGTGAATGATTGACATGGCTTGTGCACAAGCACTAAGACCATTTGTTCTCTGTCTGCCTATTCATTCCAATTCTCACTTTCTCTGCTCACATTAGCTCAGACAACTGTTCCTCACTTCACACAAAAGGCTACTGTTGACATTTGACACAAACCTTCAGAGAATTTAAGTTTTTACAGTCTCTGCCACATTTATCTCCATACTGTATCACCTCAACACACACATGTAAATACATATCATAGACTGTTTTTATCCACTATTTTACAGCTAATTGTAATTATTATAGATTGACACTAACCTTAAGTTTATATCAGATTTAACTCATGTTAAAAATATCTAAAAATATATAAAAAAGCATAGATAAATATGTATATACACACAAACATGACTACCTAGAAGCGCTTGGGGAGGTTCCAAGAGACGGAGAGAATAACAGAGTTCCACCCACACATGAACTTCTAGAAATAGTACAACACACACACGCACGCACACACACACACACAGTTAAAATTAAAACCAATCTGCTGTACCATTACCTAACATAACTAAACATCAATAATAATAATAATAATACTACAATAAAAACAGCTACTACTGTTAAAAACAATACATTTATCTACATGAGGACACAGACCTAGTCACACATACTGTACACAAATCTATCTACAAATGTATACACATTTGCATATACACAGAAGACCTAAATATTCAGATCTATGAGATAAAACTACTATGCTAATTATTTACAGAACCATAAAAGCAGGCCATAAGGTCAACTGACTTCTCGTATCACTGAAATATTTATGTCACATGACATTACATTTTTGAAATAACACGCAAATAGCAGTGAATGTACATATTAAAGCTGAGGAACATTTACACATTGTATGTCATTATATATGCATACCATGTAATTCTATACAGTATGCATGTGTGGCACCTGTAACTTCAACACTCAGATGTGAGAATAATTTAAATCCACTTACTTGCTATGCATCAAACTCTCCTGGCCTCCTGCACTAACAGGTTCACCTGTTAACAGAATGAGTTAACAGAATGATTACAGATGCTTCATTTGAATACAGAAAATAACTCTTTTGCTTGTTGCTTAATGTAATGTAGGTCAATGTACGTGAGGTTTCATCTTACTGGTGAACTGAGCAGGTACCATTACATAGTCATCAGACTCAGATGAAGACGAGTCCTTCAGCAGGGAACCTGGAGACTGTGTGGTGTTAATCTGGGGGAGGGGCCTCTGAGTTTCTGTTTCATACTGTTAAAAAAAATTACAATTTGCTATTCAGTATTGCATTGTCATCTTGGATGAAGACAATCAGGGCTATACTGTATAAATACATGTTTATTAGGCCAGGAGACACTCAGGTTTCAGGCCTTGTGCAGCTCAGTGATGGCCCTATGCTACTGTATACATTTTATATAGAGCTTTAAAATCAACATTTCTGAAAAACGCTGTTGATATTTAAATACTACACCAAAACAAACATATCCCTTCCTTACTCCACCCTCAAAATAATGAACACTGCAGCTGGACTGTACACCCCCTATTGCTGATTGGCTATGAGAGTGTTATGATTTTGTGGTGAAAGGTCCGATCCACTTTGTTTTATCTCCTATTTACAAAGCCAGGATTTTGTGCAAACACAGTATTGAACAATAGACATTTTATACACAGTAAATACGGTACTGAAATTGCTTACTGCACCTTTAACATACATCTGAAAGAATGCATGCTATTTCTGTATCATGTTATTATGTTAACCTGAGTAGGAGTGAGGCGAGAGGCTGAAGATCCACTGCTGGAACTGTCAGAGCTGGAACTGCTGGGATATGTGGGCATGGGCACAGGAGAAGCTAACACAGAAGAACAGAGTTAAAGTTTATTGCGACCACAAAAGAGCAGAGGAGTGGAGAAAGAGAGTCTTGTTTCAGAACATCATTTGGCATCCAGTGTTTCTCTATTTGTGTAATTTTCTACTATTTTTCTATTATTCTAAAATGTGGAAATAGCACATAGCCTAATAATAAAGTATACATAGGTATGTTACATTTTTAATGGTACTGTATTTCTAATTCTTACACTTCTTCACAGGTGGACTGGCCTCCAGAAAAGGATGGTGGAAAAACTCATCTGGAACAGGCAATAGAGAGTCAGAGTCAATTCTTGAGGATTGTAAATTATAATTTTTGAAATTCCTATGATTTCTGTGATCTCAGTGTTTGCTCACTGACCAAAGTTCATGCGTTCCCTGTGGTTTCTTTGCAGCAGACCAAGCAGCAGATGCCTCAGGTGACTGGAGGTTTCCCGGGGAATACTGGAGAAAAATTAGACACAGTGTTCAACTCTGTGTGCAACAACAGCCTGTAGTCAAGAGGCTATATGGGAAAACTGATAGGTAAATGCAAATAAATATAGTAGAAAAATAGAAAAGAGAAAAAATATGAGGTAAAAAAATAGTTCAATTGTTGCTTTCCAAACTGGAACACTATCATACAAACCAACAAATACATTCACAACAAAAACAATGTGGTTGTGTGTCCTTATGTTGTCAGATACATGACACACTAGAACTTTGAGCCTGTATCACCTGCTCTAAACCAGATCATGTTGATAGATGACTAACATGCAGTGCTCAGGGTCACTTACCTGGGACTCAGGCTCTGGTTTCTTTCATAGAAGTGCCGGAGCTCCTGAGGGGTACTGGCCTGGAAAACCACAACAACATAGATTACCATTAGGAGAAAAAGGTTTAAATTTCTGAGAGAGGAAAATTTGGAAAACTGACAGTAACACTTGCAGTGTTCCAATAGAAATTTTCTTCTTGGAAAGATATAAAATAGTTTTTTAAAATAAAAAACTTAAATAAAAAATTAAATAGTTAATTAAAAAATTAAATAGTTATGCATGCAGATACATAGGCTTAGGGATTTAAACTTTGAAATTATTTTAGAATTGCACTGAGGAAGGGATTTCAGGCATATTTAGGAAGCAGAAACTGGAATTGAGCCGGTATGTAACTACTTAACAGTAAAACAATTTGTATAATGTCACATTGTAGTTTGACATTGTTGGTTTTGTGTCAAATCTAAGATTACATACTGCCTGTCAGTTATATGTATATATAAATTAAGACTTTTGTCACTGCTGTCTGTGGCGTGTAGTGTACATTAATGCCAAACAGTGAAATTCTGTTTGGCATGTAAACATGCGCTCTGAAGTTAAATACTAGTTAGGAACATTCATGGAAAATCAACACAGCCTTCCAATAGCGGTGAAAAACAAGCTATAAAACTGAAATTCCCATGCAGGGAGGAGGAAAACACAAAGGGGAGGTCAGAGACGAGTTCTAAAACTCAGTGACCTGTCTGCTGAAAGCCAGTACATTTCAGTAGTGTCAGGGATTCCTAATAAATAACTGACTTTAAAGGCTAAAAATACAAACCCATTAAAACATAGGCTTATGACAGTTTTATTAGACTGGTTTCACATGCTCTGATCTGAGGTAATTTGGGTTGACTTCACCCACAAATCACCCCTGCGGACAGCAACACCTGGTCAAAGGTTTATCTGAAGCATCCTAATAATACATAAAGGCAACTACTTAGAATTACTAACATAACTGTTACTAAGTCCAACAACATGCTAATGACTGACTTGTGGCAATATTTAGCAGAAGTTTTGAAGCAATAATCAAGCTTATGTCACCAATAAACAATCAAATGCATGTGTGTTTATGTATGAGTACACAACACAGTGTTTATGAATAAATCTGATGGTATGTTTAGTGACAGACATATGGTTATGTGTTTATCAGAGAGATAGTGAAGAGATGTCACAATCATGTTTCTCACTCTACAGGGTATAAATAACTGAGGGTGCCAGCCAGTTACGCAATGAAACAGTTCCAGAACAATCAGGTCTGGCGAGGTAAAACTCTGGGTGGTATTTCATGCATTTTGTCTTAACTGTATTTCTCTGTGTGCAATTGCCCAGTTTCAGAAATGCTTATACTGAATCTGTGCTGGTTAAGAGACATTCTTCAGGAAATAACACTTTAAATGGATTTAATATTTTGAACTGATCCAAATGAGCACATACTGAACCAAATGAACTGACTATTACTGTAGCATACACAGATGAACAGTGTGTGTTTGTGTGTGTCACTGACCTGAAAAGGGGCTTTTCCGGTCAAACACTGGAAGATGATGGTCCCTACACTCCACAGGTCAGCTTTGGCATCGTAATTCTGTGACATGATAACCTCAGGAGCCTGTGTTTAAAAATATTTATGCGGGCAAGGCTTAGTAAAATTACAGTGTCTGAGATACAGTTTTTTTGTTTACTAAAATTATTTAAAAAAGGAGACAAGGATGTTGGAAGATTGTGAAACTGTCACAAGAAAGAGTTGTGTGTGTGTCAATCACTTAAGCAGGCACAGATATGGCTCTCAAAATATGCCATTTATAAGCCTGGTCAACATATTGTGTATCACTTTAGTATTCTCAAGTACTTTGCTGTAATTAGGTAAACCATATTATTGCAAACATTTCAAGTAAAAGCAATAAAAGTAATGTCATATTTTGCTGAACATCAAGACAATACGGAATACAAACGTCCACAAGCACTCACCATATACATTGGAGAGCCACAGAGCGTGGCAGCCATTGTGTCACCCTGCAGATAGCGAGCAAAGCCGAAATCAGCTGAAGAGAGAGAGAGAAAGAAAACCAGTATAAGCTGCTACTACTTTTAAGCCTGTTTTGGTAGCAGCACAGCAAGATGGGTCAGGAATGTTTAGAGAGAGTGTCTCTTAGCTGTTTGACTTTACACAGCTGTGTAGTGACACTAATGTGTAGTACAATGTCTATGTATCGCTAGAGCAAACAGAGCATTTTGGTAAACACTTCACCACAACGTGAGCTAGCACAAACAAGGAAAAACACCACATCCTGCCAAAACTGATCACACTGCTTTTTCAAAAAGTGCTCCAAGTAAGACACTTTGAACCAGACCACTCACCAAGTTTGATGCTGAAGTTGTTGGGATTGGCCCTGCGACCCGTGCTGTATGAAAGGAGAATGTTTTGAGGCTTCAAGTCACGGTGGATGATGCCTTTACTCCTTAAAACACTCATGGCTCCCGCCAGCTGCTGCAGCAACACACGCATTGTGTCTTCACTCAGAGAACCTTTAGCTACAGAGAAAAGGAAAGTGTTGGGCGTAGGAACAAAGAACTGCTTATAATACTTAGTTAAAGTGTAAATGTGTAATTTCTGCACTATTGCAACAAAATTGCAAGAATAATAATTGCTGTCAAACAGGTTTCCTAAACACCTCCTCAACGCCCCATCTCCCATTGGTTGGACAACCAGATGGGACTACCCCAAACTTATTGGTTGAGCCAATATTGCCAGGTCCGCAGGGGAGTATTCTAAAGCAACCCTCTGTTTTGAATGGTCTTTAAAGTTTTTAGTGAAATCAACCTACTTTATATTATTATTTTTGAAGGTAAACTTACAGCTTTATAGAATATTGATATAATTATTCTTAAGAGAACACTTTGAATTGTGGGATAGAACATCATCACTGTATGCATGGCCATTAAAACATACAGCCCAGCAGCTGTTCATCTCCACAACCCATAAACCCCCTTCTCTCAGGTCACCACTTCCCTTCCCCCCAAAAACATGGCGGTGTGATGAAGACTTATTTTTAGCCCCTGTGTTTTTCCACTGCATGATAGGGCAGACAGCAGCCTGACAGGTGGATGAGGTCAGGCTGTGGGTTGAGTTTCAGTAGGGGTTCTTGGTGTTGTGCCAAAGCAAGCAGTGCCAGTTTGTGGTAGGCAGTGAGGGGGTGAAGGTGAGGGTCAAGAGGCAAACACAGACCATAGAGGTAGAACAGGTCAATGCAAGCATGAATCCTTAAAATAGAGCAGTCAATGCAAACAAGGTAAATATAGATAAACATTTTATGATTGGGCACAGGCTTATTATAACACTGAAGTGTTTGTGTGTGTGTGTCTGTGAATGTGGATGAGACCAATTCCAATGAGCCTCTATTTGTGCCGGCACATGTCTGGAAGGAAGTTGTTCTCAGAGGTCCTAAATAGACTTTCTAAGGAAAGATCAGGCAAGATGTTTGTTAGGTAAATGTATCTCTGCAGTTTCCAGAGTCCAAGTCCAGATAAAGTTGACTTTGGGCTGACTTTAAACAGCCTCTATTACCTTCTAGAAAGCTCCTAAATCCTGTCAGCAATGTGTGTCAAATATTGTGCCTTTTTCAACAAACCAAAAGTTTAAATGAGCAGTAATATTCCTATAATATAACAAAATATAATAATAACAATCTTATATGGAATCTTAACATAGATAATGCTAATGGTCCTAATATTTGAGGTTTAAACATTTTGAAGAAACTTCTGTCATTATTATTATTTGATATTTTTGTATAAACTACTTTTATGCGTCTGTTTACTAACATGAGGGCAAATAAATGAACATTTTTATTTTGAGTGCACCATGCCTTCAGAATTTCATGGCAATCAGTTTAAAATTAGACTCTGTGAGATGAATAAACAGTGTGATAGAATTATAGGATTACATTTGCATGCACATTAAGAACCCATAAAATGTATGGAAACACTTTTACAGCCCATATCTACCAGTTTCCATTGCCTGGAAAAAAAGCAGCCTTGCCCCAAATTTATGCCATTGGTTAAGCCAGAAGCTAACATGTCATAAATGCATTTGTCATAAATGCATACACGGTGTTAGCCAGACATTACGGGAAAATCATATCTTTTGAATGTTTAAGGGAGGCTACTGTACTTACAGTGCAAATACTCTGCTAGGTCTCCTCCATTGCAATACTGTAAAAGAACATACAGAAACTCTCATTAAAAGAAGCTCATTAAAAGAAAAAGAAACTCAAGCACTGACACCAGGACTTCAAATGGCTTTATGCTAATAACAACAACACAATAGTGTGAATTGAGCTTAGCATGAAAATTATTCTGCAAGTGGGTGTGAAATTTGACCTCTGCAGTGTTTTATTTCCTATTTCACACCAGCTCTATTTTGAGTTTACAGTCGGCATGTGAGAGGTGCAGTGTGCCATCTGGACTCACCTCCATGACAAGATAGACACATCCTGAAATTTCCTGCCGATAGAAAGAGATGTGACACATAGTTAAACATTTGATGTCATTTCGCCAAAAATGATTCACTGTATGCACAAGACAACCAACAACGGTGAATGATGCGTTTTGGCACGCCATATGATTACCACAGTATGAATTCTTCGTCATCTTAAAACGTAGCCAATGAGTCAATGCAATTTTCACAATGACTCACCGTACAAAGCGTAAACATGACCTAAGCCTTCTATGAATAGGTTTGTTATTGCAATCTGTGCTTGCAAGCAATATAAATCACAATGGGTATCATTCAGTAACACGTCTTATTAAATTTCTGCCAGATTCAAAACATATGCATAAATTATTCTATTACTTGATTATTTGATTAATAGAGTTGATCAATATTGATCAGCGCAGGTCAAGTGTCATGGTGACTGTAGGAAACCAATGTTAGTTATGTGGCCCAGATATTGTGCAACAAGTCACATTTGGCCAATTTCCATACAGGCTCTGTGTGCTACCACAGTCAGGAGAAAAGCAGGAGGTGTCATAACCCACAGCCACCAGCATGACAAACAGGGCTGAGAGGAATTTCATTTAATGATTGTGTATAGAGAACTGTTTCTGTGAAACAAAGAAACACATTGGATTTCAAAGATGTGTAACAGCCACTTTTATAAGTGCAGGGCACAATTGTGGCTCAAGGCTTATAGTTGAGCTGCTTCTGTATGTGTATGTGTGTGTGTGTGTGTGACTTGTACACAAGTCAAATAAGATATGAAACCAGTTCATGTGATGTAAACTGTGTAAAGAGCAGTAAGCTATAGAAGTTAAAGACCACACAGAGTAAAATACACTAGAATAATCTCCCCTGGTGACACCCAGTAAACATGACTTATCAGTCAGTACCATGTTTCATAACAACAATGGACTAAAATAACATAAAGATAAAGATATGTTACAGAACATTTATAAAGTTAAAATTAAAGCCGTTCCAAAGCTTGTTTCCATGGACACGGCATAAACAGTTGGGTTTCAAGTATTTAGCATCATTTTCTTGTTAACCATCTGGGGCACGTTGTGCAGTCAGGTGGATCCAGAGCTTGGCAGCTGTTTGCTCAGCAGCAGATCAACCCAGGTGAAGAAACCCATGACAAAAGTGGTCATCAGATGTAGATTACACTGATACTGGATCTGCATCAAAACGGGTGGTGCTATTATTGCCTGGATGCACTGAGTATTGCATGATCCTGTCCCACCCTTAACAGTATGATGTCTAAGGCATTAATTATTAGTGTGCATTCATTGTGAGGTCACTGTTTAAAGGTGCCTTAATGGGATATAATGACTGTATGACTAACTGTGATTGTACTAAATAACATACTGTGTATGATTATCATGCCTGGAGTGATCACATCAGCAACAGTGGAAGCATTAAAGCAGAGTAGTTACTATGACACTGTTAGTTGACTGATATGTCACAATGTTCTGCCAATAACATGTCATCAAGGTCATTTAGTCAACACTTTTGACTAATAGTAACCTCCAAAAAAAATACACTAGTTAGACACTAGTTAACACACTAGTTAGAAAAGAAAGTAATGCTGTATACTAAATTGTAGATTAATTCCATAAAATAATTATTTCTATTTTTCATTTATTCAACATTTTGGACCTGGTAAGATCACATTTACAAATTAGCATTTACATTTTGGATACCTACAGAAATAAAAACTTGCTCAAAAGCACAACAGCACAATCACAAAGGTGTAACTATTATGTTAATCAGTCTAGCCCGTTTATCTCCAGGTAATCACCACCTTACACCTGAGACAGCCATCTGTCACCAGATCAACAGCTTGACTACCCAGAGTCCTGTATTCATTAAGAAACATATACTGATCCTACATCAGACAGTGTCTGTTCTGTATGCAAATAACAGACACAGTCGTTATAAATTGTGCTGGGCAGGCAGGTGCTGACTAATGCAGGCACAGGTGTCAGGTGTACATAGACACCTGTTGTCACAGTCATTGTTTCTTGAGTTTTTTTGTGTGCTTGTTGTTTAGTACCTAATGTTGTAGGGATAATTGAGATGTGGGGGTTTATCAATCACCTTCTCACCAAGTTAGATCTGTGACCATGTTTTCATTGTTGCTGATGCAAGAGAAAGCTAATTTCAATCATTACTTGAAATGACTTTTTTCTCTATTGCTAAACCATGCTCAAAAACATACTACGGTATGTTATCCCAAGGGGCGGGGCTTTTAATATCTAACCAATCAAATGCAGTAACTGCGCCCAAAATGTAAACACCGAGCCATGCGATTTCCAGATATAAATATTTCCATTAACATAGGCAAATTTTTTATAAGAAGGATCGGAAGACATTTTAGACTAAGACCTGTCCCCTAAATAACTAAACTCCTCTAAGATATAATAGATACACAGCACAAACATACCTGGAAGTCCAATAAACTGACGATGTTCTCATGTTTCAGCTCCTGGCAAAAACAAACACAAGTTTATAATCGAACACTGTAGACCGTTGACTCGAGTACGACTCGTGCTAATAAACAAACTCACCTTTAATATTTTAATCTCTTTTCCCAAGAGCGACTGTGATTTGGCGAGATTTTTCTTGTTGATACATTTCACAGCGACTTCAAAATCATGTTTCTGTAGAAAACGAGAAGGTTTCACCTTTTATAAGGACTGACATTCGTGCAGAATGAAAAGAATATAACATATTCATGACCCAGAGGCCATGAAGTAGCTCTTCGCGTGATAAATACTTTATGATCGTTATGACATGTACTTTACCTTCTTATGTCTTCCTCGGAACACCACCGCAAACGCGCCGTGTCCTATCAAGTCTTTCCTGTTAAACTCGAATTTGCCGACGCTTTCCATCGCGTTGAAACAGTGTGAAACTCCGCAATAAAATCCACAGGTGGTATCAGGATGTCAGTGACCCGTCTGTGCGCCCGCAGTTCTCCACAGCACAGGAAACATGTACCCCTCTGCCGCTTTCCACCAGCTGCCTTTGCCGCAAACAATCTGCCACTTTGGTCATGATCGGTATAGCGCTATCACTACCTTCTTGGTAATAGTAAAGTCGCTGTCATTGTACCATCCAATTTCAAAACACTACAAAATATGTATTAAAAGAATGTCACCCGCACCGATCTTACTGCACCACTTATAAAAGTATGCCTGTATTAGATTCAGAGATTCTCATAAACAGGGAGCCGAACTCAACAGCTTGAGCTCTCAATCTTACTGCACTGTTTTGATCTTCAGCTCGTCACTTTCCAAACAAAGCGTGTACGGCGCTTGTACACACACGCGTGCGCACTGTCTGGCTGCTCATTCTGCACATGCGCACTATTCGGGATTTGAGAATTCAGAAGTGTAACTGCGATCATTAAAAAGCAGCTGGGTAAAATATTATTAGTGTAATAAATAATTAGTTGAATATGTGAATAATGGAAAAAGCCATTAGCATTACCCTTCATTTATAACACACATGTTCTCTCATGCAATAGAGATAAAATTAGAAAAGTGATATGGTAACACATAATACAATTTTAGGAAGCATACATTTGTTCAAAGAACTGTTTATGACAACGCAACACGGGCCTGGACAAAACCAACTGAGTTGTCCTTATATCTGCTATATTTTGTATGCAGTTTCAGACCTTGTATTTAGACATTAAATCATTGCCCTCTTGTGGTAAAATAGCTTGTTACTTACGTAAGCATTAATCCTAAAGGGTAAAATTCTATTTGACTAATGATGCTTTTAAATTACAAATCAAAACATTTAACATTACAATCAAAACCTTACACATTAAAACAAAAATGTTTTTGCTTTGTTCAGATTATATGATGTGTTAATGCAATTATCATCAGCATGACAAACTCATAAAATGAGTCAATTTTTATTATGCAAAATAGAATTCTTATTTATATTACATAATGTTGGTGAGAAATGGCCTTGAAATGTTCTTGACATTTTATGTTCTTAGTTTCATTTCATGGCATCTGTTTTTGCTTGGAAAAAAATGACCTAAAGAAAAATTCGATTTCAGAAAAAAACTTGGCTTTCAACAGGACTGATGGTTTTCTCCACCCCGTCACATGGAATTTAGTCCAGATGGATTTAATTATAAAAAAGGCAGCATGCCCAATGATCCGCATGTCTGGAAGATCACGATTCCAAGTTGCCTCTTTGCTTAATCAAATTGTAGTGTCCTGGTCATTGTCTTCTCCTTTGGATGTCATGAACTGGCTTACATCACCCTATTTATTGTCTTCATTGAATAACATATTATATTGGCACTCTGCCTTTGTTATATCATCAAATATTATCATATTGATATATTTGGCAATTAAGCACCTCCACCCAAATTTAAAGGCTGATATATAAAACCGCTGGATAATTATTCATATTGTGCTCCGACCATAAAAAATGTCTATCTGATAAGCAGAACTCTAATTCAGCATTAGGCTTTTATTATTTAATTGCAATGAACATAGTCAATTAATCTAAATAGTTTGCTCTTGTATCTGGACTGAACTCCACCCTGTTACAGTGTAACTGGCCCAGTCTTTGGGACATTGACTGTGTAACAGGTTTGATTTCACTAACTCATGAGCCATGACACCTCCTACAGGACAAACATCATTCTTTCCATTATGTCTCGGCAAAAACAACTAACAAAAAGCTAAATAAGATAATCAGTCCACTCTGCCTCTCTCTATATTTTATATTCTATTGTCTATGGTCAATTTCTTTCTTTACTTTACTTTCGTTTTTTGTGTGTAGAGCTCTATCAATATTCACTATTTTGCTAGAATAAAATGTTCCTAGTTGGCATATGCCATTTATAATCTCTAATTTATTGTAAGGTTTAACTTTAAGGTTTTTTAACTCACTAAAAGTCATGTGTGACTTATAAAAGTCATATACAGTAAATGTGTCTTTAAAAGCTTTTGGAAATGTGTTATTGAATATGTTTACATTTATGTGTTTACACACAATTTAAAAATTGTTTTAATAGTTTATTGAAACTATTTTCATTTGTGCATGTATTCACTGGTATTTGAACCTTGGCACTTTTATAGAACAACACTCAAATCTTAATGTTTTTAAAGACATGACATGCTAAAGTAAAACATATATCATCAACATTATATACCCTAAACAATATTAATAGTAAATAAAAGACTTTTATTCAACACTTGGTCACATTTAAAACACAAAGAAGTTAAAATATGATTAAAATATAATGGATGGCACAGATGATCAAAATGTCAAAGAAAACTTCATAATCTGTTTCAATTTTACACAAGACAACAATCACCACAATACAACTCATTTGTATCAATGTAAGTCATTAAAATAAGCATGGCTGTTTGTATAATACCTTTCACTATCATTTTCACAGTAAATCCTAATAAAGGATTCACAGTGGTTTACAGAGTTTCTAGAGACACAGAACACAGGTTATAATTAATGTTTTTTGTGTATCACAATCCCCAATATAAATCATCACAACCATCACGTTGTTTTAAATAGATGTTATGGATGGTATGTTATGAATTTCCAAAAAGATGTTAGAAATGAAAAGTGACCATTAGTATTCAGAACTAATGACACTCTTATACATAGTAACATAAGACTTACATATATGTACAGCTCACGTATGTCATATCACAGTACAGTTTTTAGACTTAAATAAAGGTTTTTATTTTGCATAATCTTATATTATCAAAACAGATATTTGTGGAAAAACTCATAAAATAGAGCGCAATACAATCAAATAAACAAAATCAAAAGAATAAGAACTTCACAGAAACTCTTCTCACATTATATGACTTAAGAACAACACGATTTGCTGGCATTTGTTGAACTAAGACTCTTCTTCTTTAAAAGGCACTTCAAAGTTTCAAAGCATCTAAAACACTGCATGTGTGTATGCTGAGATTATGCTAAAGCTATACTACTATTAAAGAATACATCACGTGAAAATGTATAAATACTTCTTGAGCAGAATGTCCAATCATATCTAACATACAAATAACTACAGTTCCTGCTATTAATACATCGAGTGTAAAACAATGACAGCATTTTAAAATGACATAAAGACATAAGGGTTAAACACACATAAAATCACCTGACTAAGAAAAACTGCCTAAACAAAACATACTAAATTACACTTGACAAAAACTGCACTACAGACTAATTTGGGAGAAAATATCTGCCCTGTCCTCTTATTTGTTGTCTTTTGGTCATGATTTTACAAACTTCAGCTGCTGATAGTTAACCAAAGTACCTGTAACAGGAATTTTAACGCCCACAGAAGTGGAACGCCTGACATTCTCAAAGCTCTTCGCCCTTGTATTTTTATTTATTTAATATTGGGGGTAATGTAATAATGTTTTTAGCTACCTATTAGAGTGTAGTGCTCTTGGTTCCACACTAAATTATTTCACAAAATTCTGCTGATTTTCCACTAAAATCAGCACTAGGCCCGATGCTAAGATACAAATAATAGCTGAGTAAGCCATAAGGTCGAAAAAATTCAAAATAGTTTGATACACTGTCAGAACATCTTTCACGCAGTATCAAAGTCCTCTTGGAACATGATGACAACAGTAATTTAAAAGGTACATATGGTTGCACAATAGACAAACTCTGTTTTGGTACTAATAAATACATGTATGACAGCACATTTACATTCACTGTTTCTTTGTGGGTGTGGCATACTGGCTTTAGGGTATTTAGCATATCATCAATTGTGTCATGTATATCGCAAAAGTGTGCATAAGCAAAAGAATTAAAAGATTAAAAGTAATTATTACAAACAGTAATTTTGGTGTTGGTTGAATCTGGCCATTTGTGAAGAAGAATCTTGAAAAAAGTTGAAGATTCCAGATTGACAAGTACGTTCTTTAAAGATGGAACAAACTGTGGTCCAGATGCCACATGTGTGGTCCAAACAATTAGATATAGGAAACACTTTAAATGTGCAGTTATCTTATGAGACTCTCTGTTCCTTGAGAGTTAGTACATTTTCTAGAATGCTTCATGCATACTGTATGTTTACTCATTAATTCAGGTTCCTCGACAGGCTCCGTTATTATTCCAACATTGGGCCTTGTGTCTTCATCCATCTTCTGTATCTTTTGAGAAATTATCAGCAGGAGGAAATGACATCAGAGAACTTTGTGTTGTGAGTTCAGTTCTCTACTATAAGCTGCATGTGTCCGTAACCTTTTTGACATTCATTCTTTCAAAACACCTTTAAGAATGTGGTATTTCTTATTATACAGGGCCATATTAACAGCAACTGTGCCAGGAAATGCTACTGTACTCTGTTGTCCTTGTCTTTAGATCAGTGGCCATTGATGAGCCAATGAAAACCTGTCGGCCTTATACAGCGGACAAATCGATGCGGTTGGCAGAGTTGGTGCTTTTGTCCCATGTGTTCATCTTTGTGGGAGTCACACCTTCCTTGTTGCCATTCATCTGTGAAGAAAAACAAGACAGACAGCAAACTGAGCATGAAAACACAACCTAAAAGTCAAAATAATGTAATCATTAACATAATAATGAACAATAATAAGAAATGTTATGATGAACTGGTCTCTGAAATGACTCACAATATCTGAGTTGAAGGGTTTTACGTTGATGTTGCGGATTGAGCTGCTGGTTAATGTCCACACTTTGGTTTTGTGTTTGAATGCAGCTCTCACCTGTAGAGCAATTCAAATGAAAACAGAAAGTAAACACGTTAAAAACAAACATTGTGATTAGAAAACGTGTTGCTTCACAGCCTTTATTATACTGTGTAATTAAGCAAGAACAGAATTCAGTATAAATCAATAAATATCGAGTATGATAAAATCCTTTTTATGACTAATATGTGATTTTCTTTTAACCTGTTTCATATAAGACTTTTACATTTTTTGATTAACTTTGTTCAAAGCAGCACCAATGCAGTATGACACATCACCACTAGGTGGAGCTTTGAACAAGCTTCACAGGTGTGCAGGAGGGCTCACCCAAACTTTATCATTTACACCAGAGTGGTGTTTGCTACAGCTACGTCAGACATTTTCCCCAGACATACAACACAGTCTTTAGCCACACAGCTGCACAAACACACTCTTACCTCAGAGTTTAACAGACAGTGAAACAGGAATATGAAGAACCCCTTTGAGATGAAAGACAAAGAAAAGATAAGACTTAATGTTGTAAAGATGCTCCAGTTAACACTCTCTAAAGTTCTCACAAGTCAGTCCACAGTCTTAAGAGGTTTAAGTCGTCTCAAACATTGTTATGTACCATATTTTTTAAAGCTGTCATTGTTTGGAGAACACGCTATTGATTTTGGAGGCTGTTCAGCCAGTATGAGTGAGAACCATGTGTAATGTGTGTCGGTGTGGGGTTTCAGTGTAGCACTGTTGTGCTGACCTGCAGTGAGTTGAAGACTGCAAACATGTACTGGAAAAGCAGGGAGTGGCTGTTTATTGCCAGGACACCAAAGATCCATGATATGCCCAAGATTGGCAAGAGAACTGCGACGGCTTTGGTCGTCAGCCTAAAGGGACACACACATGAAAATCAGAGGCAATATCATTCCACAGAGGCATGATATCAGATACAGTAAATAATCACCCACTTCACAGAGTTGGCGTCTCCATGAACCTTGTAATTCTCAGCACTGATCCTTGATATGATCCGTGTCACAGCTATCAGGATGCCTATGTTAACCTGCAGGGCAGAGATTACAGTGTTACAAATACAACACGCAAGCCCTCATACCCAGCATTATTATTCTCTCTCTCTCTTCAAGAACTCTTTTCAATTGTTCTGTACAAAAATGTGTTACTTTAACTGTAAATCGTCCTTTCAGAACAAATGTTTTTAGCACATTAACTTCTAGTTATATTATGCAGATGTACTTCCTGTGGGCGGAGTTTGGTCTTTGTAAATGGTAGACTAACTTATAGATAGTTTGCTTTCCTTACTAGTACCATGTGAAAGTTACAAAGTTTATATTGATTTTACATGGTTATGAATCAGGTTTTTTATGGGTGATCAAGAGCATTGAAACCTTAACGCTTTAATGGCTACTTACCATTATAACAAACAAAGCAGGGGCCACAAAAGCCCAGATTGCCCCATTATGAAGAGAAAGCCAGCAACTAGTAAAGGGAAAGAAAGAGAAAACAAGGAAGACACAAAGTCAGACAAAGTCATTTGTCCTCTTTAACTGGACATCTGTTGACCATGCTATGATCCATGTTGTTGTCACTGTAACTTACTTGCCATTCTCCCCATAGCTGCTTAGTGATGAGGTCATAGACACAGCACATATGACCAAAGGTGAGCCTGAGTAAAGAAAACACACTGACATTTCAGAGAGACAAGAAACTTTTACACAACAAACATGGTATTTCATGTCAAAGTTGACATGAAATACCAGGCAAAAGTTCTGTAGCGTAAAATGCTAAGATACATTCCATATGAAACCAAATACTAATTATTGTATAATTATTATGAATGCAGTTTTATGACCTCATATTCATGTACAAGCTACATGGAATTGTTGTACTCTTAATAATTTAAATGCATAATCCTTTAAATTAACCGCAAAGAAAAAGCCAAACATTAGGGTGAATAAAAAATAATCTATGATTTGTATTCCGAGCATTTTAGTAGCTTTGCCAAATCTCTTTCTCCCCTGTGGTTTTGTTATTTTCAAACTGTGGGTTTTTCAAATAATGTGTTAATTTTTAACATAAGACAAATCTTCTACAAAACATTACTGGAGCTAAAAATAGCTTCCTGTAAATAGCCAGTGTAACCCAGTGTAGAAGTTTTAAGATTATGTCGTAGGAACTAAAATAAGAACAGTTGGACTGTGGCCGGTTATATCTGTGCCACCATAAATAAAGAACATGTGGCTCTGCCAAACAGTTTTAAGAGAGGGAGTAGACCTCAATGTAATGTAATGACTTCAGCTCAACAAAGCCTGTTTTCTTCATCCACATTTAGAATTTCATGGGTGTCGCTTTGAATGTGAATAAAAATCTATTTATTTTACACTTAATCAAATGTAATCATGAAAAACACCTCCAGTTATCACTATGCCAACTTCGCATGTGCTAATAAACGTTTGATTTTTTAAAATATGTATTTGCTTCATGGCGCCCTATAGCTCTGGCAATGTCCTTAAATAATAAGAAAAATGGCCACAAAAGGCGGATTATAAATTGAGAGAGAGGGAGAGTTAGAGAAAGCAAGAGGGCGAGAGATTGATCCAAACAAAGCACATGTTACCCATTATCACATGTGCACACTTGAGAACAGTTGAATTAATATTGGTGACGGTACCAACAGAGACGACTCACCAAAGACTGGGAAGATTTAATGCCCTTTAATGTACTGACATCTTCGACAGACTGTAACATACAAATTTCTTTTCCTCCCTTTTCTAAACAACACGGCCACATCATTCATGGCTAAAGGGAGTTGGCTGATGTGTCTCAGGACTAATGCCTGCAGTGGGACAACGTCATCTGACTCTCTGGTCTATGAATTATGCTGAACTGGGTCATTTAAGGCAAGTACAACTGACCTGATGTTTGGTTTTTTTGGCATGTGTGATCCTCAATGTTTGTTTATTTGTATCTGTGTGTAATGGAACACATTGTGGTCTATATGAATAAGAGGGTATTGTAAATACAGCGGTCAGTTTATTAAAAAGTTGTGCCAAATACGCACATTGCATTTCAGTGGAAAAATCAGCATCTTATTCTGACCCCAAGGTATTTAACAGTACAAATGCAGCTTATTTACATGTAGCGTTTATATAAAGAATGGCAGATCATGATAATCTGCTGCATCTTCCACAACCCGGCACTTAAAACTGAGCCAAAGCATCTGGAAATGCATGCATCTGGAATTGCGATTGGTGAATCAGGTGCTAAAACAAAGTCGCAATTCATTCTTACACTGATACTGAATACTGAATTCATACAACAATGTTGTGCGGACTCACCCCATCCAATGGCATAGTAGTAAAAGTGCTTGCTGCCTTCAGAGCCGAACACTTTGACCACCATGCTGTAGAGATGCAGCCCTTCCACCAGCATCCATGCAAACGCACACAGGAAGAAGAAATGCAGCAACATGGCCATGATCTTACACGGAAGCTGGATGACAGACAGGAATCAAAGATCACCGAGTCACTCAAGAACTGAATCAGTCAAATGTGTAAACAAATCATCAGCTCAACTGACTAATTTTAAAGACTCGAAAGAATGATTTGCCACCAGTAAGATGTCACTACTTCTACCACAAACTTAAAAAGTTCAGAAGCAGTCTGCATTAATTGCGTGCAAAGCAACAACTAGCACAACATTTGGTTATAAATGTTCATGCGAGTTTAAAACAACCTCAGTGTGAATAAATAGTGACGGAATTATAATGTTTGCATGAACTTTTTTGTTTAATACAGGAGAGGGATACATTGAGTTTAAAGAGTTTATACCAGCTCAACATTGACATTAGTGCTAAAACACCCGCAGCAAGAGTTCAGCCAAAGCCTCAGATAGATGAAGCAAAATCAAATTAACTCAGTATCATATTAATCTGTTCGTAATGCTGCAGGCATGTGAGGGGATTAGTGGAGTCATCTGCTCTTTTGTCTTAACGTTATGACAACCTATTGTTTCTAAAACCGATGACGATATCATAATCATAAAACACAACAAGCACAATTAAATATGTTATGTTTTAAATTAAACATTACATTTTAAATGAAGTCATTTGAAAAGTTCATAAACATGTCATCTATAGATACAACAATATTTTGTGTGCTAATTGTTTGAGCCTGTGTAGAAGAATTCGCTAGGCTCAAATGTAGCACACTGGCTAGTACTGTAGGAAAACTGTCTCAGTGCTGATAGACTCACCGTCCCGGGACTGAAGCGGAAGCTAATGAGCAGCAGGATTTGAGCGACCAGGATTGCAAACGCCAGATTGGCATGAATGTGGTAACGCTGGTTTCGGATGGTGCTGACAGACCTATATACGTAAGAAAAAGTATAAGGAAGAGGTAAGTATTTGAAATGATGAAAAAACACCAAGCAAAAAATGTGCATTTTTTGAATGTATTTCATTTATACGAAAGTGAGAAGATGAGAAGTGTTTAAATGTTTAAAGCTGAAGTGTATTTTTTGTTGAAATACTTTCATGCTTTGAAAGTACTTGAAAATATTTTTATGCTTTGGTATATTTTTATGGTATTTTAATATGCATTCGTAGGCTGATTTCCCTGAAACAATGTGGTGCTATCAAAACATTGTTCTGATTTTTTGAGCATCCATCTAACTTAAAACAACACTGGCTTAACCAAAGGCATGTGATTGGGGTGGGACTATCTGTTGTGGTAATGTTGTGTGTAATGGTCAATGATTAATTGAGGGTTTGGGAACCTGTTTTTTTAAAACATTATTTTTGCTTGAGGATGCTAGCACACACACAAGCTACTCATTTCAACATATAATATGACCAACAAATGCAAATTTATGTCTATAAGCATTGTGGGATACTCACGACAGCACGGCAAAGGTGACCAGTGTAATTGCCAGGCAGAAAATAGAAATAGAGCAGCCGATGTAGCTAATAGTGGACAGCGCCACCAGGTGGGCTTTTGAGAGCTGTGGAGGAATCAAAAACAACAGAACAGACTTTGAGAGACAACCAATATGTCAATAATTTGGGCTTGTGTACTGAACGGAACTTAAGGGGTTTTAAAGGGCTTAAAAACCCAGCTGTTATTGTAAATGAGAAAAACACAGAATACCACGGCAACAATCCACTGATTGTAAAGTCAAAGGTCCCATATGATCAGTTGAACTTGGATTGATGTTTGCATAATATCAAATGACTTCAACACAGTTACATCATCGCTTTATCGAAAACCAACTTGCCTGATCCTGACATCAATCACAGGGGTGTCAAACGTATTTTATGTCCTAAAAGAACGTTCAGAACTCAAAGTCTAGTTAAACAGTTTTGCTATGACAGTTTTTGGAGCAACATTTGGAAAACATTATGATACAACCACTTTACACCACCTGTTGGAAAAAGGACGAACAGTTACATCCTCAAATGTCTCTCAGGACATACAGCTCTGTATTGTTATGCCTCCTCTCGCCCGCCGCCAGTAATTGGTACTCAGTGTTGCGTTGGCACGCCGGGCCCAAAGGCAGTTGCTGTCTCCCATAATTCTATTTCCGTGCCTGGGTTCAATTGTACATTAACTCTGCCTCCTGCCTTGTGATTATCACAAGCCCAGAATATCGAGGACCTGCAGAGTGGTGGAGAAAGCACGATCTCCTCCAAGCCTGAAGCGCTGAGGTGAGCCGCTAATTGAGGCCTCGGCGGAGACTGGCATTAGCATCAAAGCGCAAGAGAAGATGATTACATGACTGAGTGAAGACAGATTTTCTCAACAAACACATGCGGATGATGGACGCAGAAGAGCCCAGCTGCACCTGGGTGTCTCAGTTTAGCTCGTACAGTACGGTCGCAGAAAGCACACGCTTGAAACCTGCTTTTCTTTGAAACATGTCTTCTTATTTTGTAGACAAACTGTGGGCCTACTTAGTGAGTCTTCTTGATGACAGGTTTTAGCCTGACTTAAATTTGCTCTCTTTACATAAATCAACAGGACAAGGGTTAGCAAAACAAAGTTGTGGTTCTCGTACTACATTTCAAAGGCAGCTGTTATTTACAAGCATTCCCTGACAGACGACAATCCATCTGTCCGCCAAAATCCGGTCCACGGCACTCAACCCACCCAGCCTCTGACTCGCAGGTTCCTCCGAGACTCATTCGCGTACAACACTGGGTTTTAGATGAACCAGCAACAAAATACAGCACGTCACCCCTGGAAAGCTGTCTCAACTGCATCCAAATTGTCTTTTTTACTAAAGCTCTGCTGCTGATTTACAGACTGTCTCGGCCAATCAAAACTTGAAGCCCTGCATGCTGCTGGCTCGCTGTGGTGGAGAAATGCAGTTTAGCATCGCAATCATCGCAGTGCCTCAGTGTTTGTAGAAGAGCCTGCTGGGATATGACCTAATTACTCAAGCAAGGAATGTTGAGAAACTCTAACATCAAGGTCGGCTGCTAGTTTTGTAATATATGTGCATAATTCTGGTAATCAAAACCTTAGATCGTTAGACGAAAGATGAAAGTAAATGAGCGGGTATGAGAATAAAGTTGGATCATGGAACTGTAATGTTAGACTCACATCAGGAGACAGAAAAACAATCAAACACTGGACAACCGATGTAGTCAGTTCACAAACGAATGACTCTTATGTAACGACGCTTGTGCTGATACAATCTTGTATCAAAATTATTTTTCTCACAACATTAAAACAATATGATCCTTGCATGAATATTTCTTGTTTATGTGTACATTCATAATATGTCATATAGCTCAATGAATGTAGATGCAGTTATAGAGATAAACGCAAAGATACAGAGCGCCTGAAACTTATGCTGCAGTTTTTTACACACATTTACTGCTGGTATTGTGCAGTATCATGTTTTAAACTGAGGCATGTTTCACAAAGTTCTTTGAATTCCAAGGTTGTTAGCTACACACAGCCCTAATTAAGACCGCATAACACATGAGTAAAAAATTCAAACTTACTGTTTGATTCAGTATAATGAATGAGTCAGTGAATTCAGAAGTGCTTAGTGAATGAACATCTCACATACTGACAAGATTTTTATGGCAACATTGATACACATTAACAATAGAGTTTTGTTTTTGTCGGTTATCTCATTTTTAAATAAAAAGCCTCATAGTCCATGACTGTAATTGTTTTGTCAAAACATTGTTCAGGCTCTTTTGTAAAGCCATGGCTAATTGAGCAAGGTAGAGAGAATTATGCACTTGCTTGGGTCAAACACACACACACACACACGTTCGGTTCCCATAATGTAGAGAATTTCAGGACCACACATACACACAAAATGAGCTGTAGAGTTTTTGAGTCATTTATTTCAACTTCATATTTTGCCAAAGTAATTGTAAGACTGCCGGTAATCCATTCACTACATGCGCAAACTGGCACCAGATTGTGTGACACTGTGACTGACTGACCTCCATGGGAACCACTTGCATGAGGATGGCGAAGTTGGTCAGATGGTTACACACACAGACAGAGAAAGAGAGGTTTCCATCAGCTCTCACACATCCCTCACTGGACCACACACCCTCTTTGGAGCTGAAACACATACACACACATACACATGTTTAATTAAGCATTACATCTACTGGAGCTATTCTTAGTTTATATTGAAACCATATGCATTCACACCCTCATCCAGTGTTAATGGTATTACCACAGCTTTATTAATCAAATCTGATTGAAAAGAAATCAAAACTAAAGCAATATCCCATTAATCTCTGGGAGATCAAATACTCCGGCTTCATTATTACTCCATTTTTCACGCCTGTCATGGGTGCAGTAATTTATAGAGTATCCACATGTGGAAAACAGCAAGCGAGAGAGAAAAAGAAGACAAAGAGGATCTCAGTACAAATCACACATGCTTTATTTTAAATGATTTACATTTCTTAAATAATCCTACATTGGCCTTGTTTACTGACTCTAAGTGATTTTTCTTTTACGATTCTTATTGCACAAGATTATGTTTTATCAATAACAGACTTTATTCGAATCCTATAAGACTCTTTTGAAAGATAAATTGACAGAAAGACCTACATTGGACCAAGTTTATTGTTCCTAGCAGTCTTAAGTGCATTCATGGGAGAATTAGCTCTGTCCAATTAATGAACAAATTGTTCTTTTGAGGCCGATCTTTTCCATGAATTGGTTTATCTTAGTTCCTCTAGGAATTATTTCGTTACGAATTTCTGAAAGACTCTCACTTTGTACTTTTGCTAAAAAGCTCTAGTCCCCATTCACTGTAACTACACAAATGTTTTCTTTACATGTTCTATGTAAAAAGGCATTACATGGGTGTGGAACAACATGAGGCTGAGCAAAGACATAGTGCATTTTTTTATTTTTGGGTGAACTGTGCCTTTAAAAACAAAACATTTGTGAGACACGCAGTTGTGTGTGCAAAACTCACCTGTAATCTAGGAAGGCACAGTAGAGGAACACTGTGTTGCTTTGGTTTAAGGCCTGAAGCTGTTGTTCCTTACTCTGAAAAACAGGATTATAGATAAACCATCATGGCACATTTCATGTCATATTTATTCTGAAAGATTAAATCCATCACGTAAGACATGTATTATCCAACTATAGAACTAAGTTTTAGTGTTAATTTGTATACTGGCTACTGAAACACTGCCCTAATTTTGGAGTTTAGTAGGAGTCTGGTACCCAGAATTGCTAATTATATAAATGTGCTACATTTTCAAATAGACATACACACACATATGCACACACACATGCACAGTTGAAACAACCACAGAACTTTAGTTCAGAAATAAGACCAAACCTCATTTAGATACAGTAATGATTTAATAATTCTGTATCCAACGTGGCCAAATGTCACCCACAATTTCCAGCAATTTTTTCTGAATGCTTGCAGCTCCTCTTAATAATTAGATGCATAGAATGTCTCTGACTTTATGGAAGCCACAGCTAGTTAGAAAGATGGACAAAAAAACTGACCCACATTCAAGACCGGAATGGAAATGGGCTGAGATGGGTGGATGAGGGATATCTGAACTAGTCAGCCTTGGAGTACTTGGAAACTACGCCTAACAAGCCAGACAGTCGAGCTGGAGAAAATTCAAAAGAGGAAAAGACTTGGGGAGAATCGGAAGGACATAGCAATTCTGAGTGCTCAAATTGTGAACCAGACTTATCCGATTGGATTTGGCATGTTTGGAAGTTGCTGCATCTGTGTTGCGCATAGATAGAAAATAGAGATGGAAGTTAATGAGGTCATTATCAATCTGGGCTTGATCATTGATTTGGAAAAATGAGTTCCAACAGTAACCGATGACTTTGATTACTGATGGGACTGTTCACAGCCACAACAAATTATTTGGTTGGAATAAACATAGCTTGTGTCATTTTCCGTCTTCACTGACGCACATGGCTTTGAAGTGAGGTTAACCAAGGCTTCTTATTAGTTAAACAAGACTATTTAACTAATAAAATGCCTGTGGAAATGGGACAAATTTTGTAGTGTTGTTTTAACTCTGTTGCCTCTGGGGTACAGAAGAGGCGATAAACATCTAATGGAAGAAACTGTGACTGAGTAATTCCAGGGTTACTGGGAGATTCCAGGGGTACTAGTGTGTGTGTGTGTGTGTGTGTGTGTGTGTGTGCGTGTGTAAAAAAATGCTCCAAAAATATAGTAAATAAATTGTTAGTAGATAAGTAAATATGTGTGTGTGTGTGTGTGTGTGTGAGTAAATTATTTTTGTCTACTTAAGTGACAATGATATTTAGGATGCTTTCAATTCAACAACCAATCTGCCCAATCGTCTAACAACAACCCTCTTCTCAAGCTGTATTCACAAGAAGCCAGTTTTCGCATTAAGCAGGTAAAGTTAGAACTGAATAAATGAGAAATGTGTGTATAAAGAGCTTTCTTCAGTCCTGCTTTTCTGTTTAAAAGTGTGGTTCTGTTTGAGTTAAGAAGAAACATATGAGCGAATAGGGCACCACCCCATCTCAATAAAGAGTGGCCTTTACAACAACAGGACAGAAAAGCTCACTCTAAATCATCTTGCTCTCCTTTCCTTCATTACAATAGTTTCTGTCCCACTCTGGGCCTCACTGGTCCTTTCAGTAAAGACAGGGGCTTTACCAGTAATAAGTGACTAACAGGCTAATTTTCCCCTGGAGGACCAGTATGAGTATGGAAAGTCTAACCCACACTGATTGGGTCAAGATAGGGACTGTATACAAATTCCCATACTTTTGTAGTACGTACTAAATTCGATTTAAGGGACTGTGAAATACAATCGGGGGTATGTAGGTATGTCGTTAAATAAATTCATGAACACATATATGGAAATTCTCCTAAAAAGTAGACGGCAATCCCAATATCTATATAATAAAAACCAGTGTGATCATGTACAGCTGATAATCCAATCATGCCTTATATCTGTAATGGCCCTGACATTAACTCACTTTACAACAGTCAGACACTGTGAATACCTCAGAAATGAATGGGGAGTGTAAAATGAATCCTGTCTGTGACTTCTCTTATAAAACTCCAAATATAACTGAAAAATAAATATGTTATTCATAACCTGTTGAAGTGTAGAAGACAGGCAGTCCGTTTATAAGGTGACAAGTTATTTCCACACAAAAGCAGTGTTCAGTGTACTGAAGTATCTCCTACATTGGCTTCTAGCTACACAGAACAATCTTCTGGTATAAAAACCATTAAACTGTTTCTAGCTAATCTCTGATAATACACTGCGTTGGCATTATCATTTGATTGTACATGATGAAGACCTGACAGTTGATGAATGTTATTTTGAAATTGTAACCTCAGTGTGCAGACATTACTCTATTTACTTGATTGTTATGTTTTTGTCCTGTGCACTTGAGCCCAGTTGACTCTAACGTAATAAATATATTTTACTCTGGTGTTCCCTAATCTCGTAACAAGTACAATTTAACCACAACTTTTTTTGGTACAGTACCTGCATCACTTACGCCTGCAAATAGTCTCCCACATCGTCCATCTTCAACATTTTTAGTTGCAACTTTTTGATGGTTCAAATGGCCTTATGGGATACCAAAAGGTCACTGGTAGCACACTTTAGAAACTTAGCAGATGCAGTAGTTCATTCAGGTATTGTTGGCCTACTGTTTCATAAACGTTGCATATCAGCACATGCTACTCATTTTATGTACTACTTTTCGCAAATAATGAGTAGCAGGGAAGTTTGCAGATATAGATTCAGAGAGACTTTGAGCTCTCTAGAGAGAATAGCTGTGAATGGGTGCGGTTCTCCTCTCCATTTCCCAGTTTCACTCAGAAATGTTTCTCCCTCACTCTCATCTACTCCTGTCTAAATCATTCTCTCTCTTTCTCTCTGCCAGAACACCATTACTAAAAAAAGCAGGTAATTTTTACAGCTCCATCAGTAAGTTTCTCTCTCTCTGTGTCTCTCTCTCTAAAGTCAAATGAACACAGATGGAGTTGGCTGTGTGTTTGTGGCTCCCCCCTGCCCCGCAGCGCTCAGCACTTGCCAGGGAAGCGTGAAAGAACTCCAGCACTTTATTAACAACAAAGAGCTTGCAAAAGAGCTCGCAGCATTGGAAGTGCACCTTTATTAACTTATCCCAAGACGAAGAGACAGACATCACAATTCAGATACATGGATAGATAGTTACATTTTTTTTATGAATTAAAACATACGTTTAAAACAAATCCTTTTAAGAACATTAAAAAGCGTAGTTTCACTACTATGCATCACTATATGGGTTAAATGTTATGTAATCTTTGATTTTGAGGGGTGCTTGGGGTATTTGGCAGCTGCTCTGACATCATTCTCACCAGCCTATCAGATGGCAGCAGGTTGTGACATCACACATCAGGTCTATTCAAGTACCCTAATTGGCATGTGCTTGTAATTAACCACAAAATGCGACTTCTCATTGGCTGTCAGGCTGTTTAGACAGTCATCTCTGCCAACTGGCACATAAATCTCTTTTCTGATTGGATGAGATGTGTAATTCCAAGCATATGCAAGACTCCTTATTGTCATTCAGCTGAATGTAAGGAATGACAACAATGTGAATTTGGATTTAAATTCTGGATCAAATTGACTGCCTTGGATAACAGTTAGGGAACATAAGGCACATAAGCTGGATTTAGCTTGGTGGACTCAATTTAATATGGTTTACATTTTTCTAAAGCACAGTAAGTCACCATAAATTGCAACAAAATAAAATAAGTTTCTTGTTTATCCGGTGTGTTATCTCTTACGTCAAAATATAAAACGCCTTCAATCAAAATATGTCAGAATCTTGTGAAAACAACCTCACAGCTTTGCTCTATTTGGGTCTTTTTCTGTTTCAAAGTTCTCTCAAAAGCTTTAGTCAAGTGCCAAACTCTCTCACACTTCACACCCAGGCAAGTAATCTGTCCATGTGCGTCACTTACTTTTAAAAAATAAGGACTGCATTTGAGGTTGCTGGTTGTGACATCACAAAATGGTGAAGGCCTAGCTTATGAATATTAATTAGGTATGGCACAAATTGTTTTAATACATTAAGTCTTCTGATTGGCTAAACAACAAATCTGACCACCGATCGCTGTGCCTTTTTTGCAGTTATGGGAATTACAGAGGCAGGTGTGATAAAATAATAACTACAGCGTCTGCTAAATGCCTAAAATAACAAAAATAAAATAAACTTTTAATAATGGTTGCTCAGTCTGGGTTTAACAGCCATATAACCTTGTAGTCTTATGGAGTGTATTTAAGCGTCTAATGTTGAGACAGGACCCCTGATACCTGACCTTTATGTCTAACTCTCTGACAAATTAAAGGAAAAACTAAGTAACAGCAACACAATGGAACATATATTTCACTTACGCAACACAAGAACAAGCCTATAGCATAAACTCCCAAGAGTGAAATACGTATTATTCCTGTAATCTCCCTCTCTTTCTCTCCTGCACACACACGTATGAGCGCACACTCAAAAAATGGTCTGCTAAACGTCTTGCACACTCTCGCACATATTTCCTGACTGAGACCAAACCCAGTTGCAGACGCACCATATGAAACACGCTGCCGTTGGTTTCCTGAAGTGCGCTGGGTAGTGGCACTACACTGGGGTATATTTAAAGAACTGCTCAGTCTAAATAAAGCCCGGCTGGGCTAAATTTAAAAGCACAGAGGAGTGGACTGTAGACCAAGCTTAACAAAGAAGACGGTGAAAAGTAAATGTAGGTTTTTGGTCGCTCCCTTTCTATTCACAGCTGTGTAATTACATCTGTGGACAAGCTGGGCTGTAATTTAAAGCGACTGCTTCTGTACGCGAAGAAGACAAAGACTACTGAGTGTGGAAACTCAATTAAAACACATCTCCAGCTGTAAAGAGCAGAACGAATCAAAACCTTGCTAGCATCAGTTTAGGACCACTGCTAGCTTAAAAGAATTTGGGTCTATCACTGATACAGGTTTAAAATTATGGAAAATATTTGGTAAGTGTATGTTTGTTCTTTTAATTTAAGAACAAAATACATAATACTATTACTGTGTGTGTCTGTAAAAAATTTGGAATAGCCATGTGAGTTTGGGATGGTCCCCTTGTAAAAAAACAAATGTACACACACACACACACACACACACACAGCTCTGATGAGACCCGGCCGACGCTGGTAAAATTGAGGCTGTTGAACATCTGTATAGGAGATGTGCGTAGTGTGAGGAGAAACCCAGAGAAGTGCTCAGGGGGTCAGCCAGTTGTGGGACGTCCTCCGGAACTCTGGAAAAGCTGGGAAATGGTTTAGGCCTCCACGGAGCACTGAAACCTGGAACCAGTCAAGGCTGAATATGCAGTGGAACTTCACCCAGCCCTGCTCAGGTGACCGTGTGGGGAAGTTTTACGAGTTTAATGGTATTTCTGTCATAATGTTGAGGAAAAGAGGATTTGCTTGATGCAAACATAATAGGAAACTCATCTAAAGATTTAATGGTGAGTAACAAGGCAAGGCAGAACTTAACAACTGCTTAAATGCTCATTTCAAGGAGTTTTCAGTCTTTCAGAACACAAGAGTGGTGGACATAGACAGATATATATAGAGAGAGATCGAGAGACAGATCGAGAGAAAGAGAGAGAGAGAGATCGAGAGAGAGGGAGGAGGCCACACAATCTTCAGAAGTTGGCTACAAAAGGATCACTTGTGCCAGGCCATCTGCTATAGATTACAAAGACTCATCTGAGAAAGCATAAGAGAGGACGGAGAAGTAAAGACAGAGTAAATCAGACCAGCTCACGACCTCAGGAAAGACCGGATAAGACATTGAGAAAGAGATTGAGGGAATGAATGAATGAGATAGAGAGAGACAGACAGTGAATTAATGAGTGGCTGCACAAAAAAGTGATAAGAGACAGAAAGACTCTTATCACTGAAAAGAGCACATGAGTAAATGAACATGAGTAAATGAAAGAGCACATGAGTAAATAAATGAGTGAATGAGTAGGTAGGTGAATGAGTGAGTGATTTGCTGAGTATGTGAATAAACGTGAGGAAGGAAGTGAGCAAGCGCATGGCTGAGTATGTTGCAGAATGAGCGGTTTGTGTATCTTATAAAAGCATCTGTACCTCACTGTACTAAACAGACAAACAAGTCACTCATTCAACAAACTATGGGTCAGATTTTTGTAATAGCCATTATGCTACTGTGAATTCATGGTTTTATTCAAACCAAATTGGAAATTTCTCTTGGACCAAAACTGCAAGTGGTTCTGTAATTCTTCCACAGAAATCTTTACAGACAGTTTACTGGACATCAAACCACATGAGCACAAACACACAGAACAATAAATAATTACATTAATCATAAAGGCATTCCTGTCCAGCCTGCATGATATATCCTTTGGATTCAGAGGCTTTAGGTCCTTTGCAATTAAAGTAAATAAACATTTTAAACTATTTAAACCCCACATCATGTCTAGTATGTGTACTGGTTATAATAAAGTTTAAACAAGTGCAAGTACACACACAGTATGGCATCTTTGGTATTGCGTCTGCTTTACTGAAGCTTTATTAGGTTGTAAATGCAGCAAAGCTTGTCAGAAATCTTTTTTAATCCTCCTGATTTTGAGGGCGGCCAGAAATTCTGCATGAAATCATTCTTTCCATTTGTTCACCTCAAGCCATGAGATCCAGCCATGAGAGACGAGGGACAATCAAGAGAAAAGACTGACTTGCCCGTTATTAAAATTGCCTAGTTTAATTCATTGGAGTTTTTTTACCTTTCATTGTTTTAAGCGATTTGAAATGAGTTTAAGAGACACAATATGGTTTTAGAATGCCTGCGCAATACTACACAAGTTTACATGGAGTGTTTGATGCATAAGAATGCATGAGGTTCATTTTGAGGGTGCATAAAAAACTCTACCAGGCCAGTTTCAAATCAGGTGGGAATAGAGCAAACAGAGCCAAAGATAAAAACTGTTCAACTTTTGGTTGCATGACAGAATGTTATTTTCGTAAACTGTTGCGTTTTTTTTCTACATCTTTGCGATGCTATCTTCATTTCACTTCATCAAAGCAAATATTCACCATCTAAAACAATTTATAATACCTTCCTAAACAGAGAATCAGGATGAACATGTCCATGTAATCTCCAGGTGTAGTCGATTTCTGAGTATTTAATTTTGCAAATATCCAGTGTAAAAGGTTAAAAGGTGTTAAAAGGTGATACATCGACACAGATCTAGTGCTCTTATCTTGGGGAAAAGGCACCGTGAGAACAATTTCCACACACAACTGTATTATTGTCACACACACACCTACACACATATACAGAAATCTATACTCAAATATTTAATCTGTCAGAGCATTCTACCTAATAAGCTATTGATTAAAAGACAACACAATGACATGGTCTTATCACAATACTCCATCACAGACACTGTGGCAGATTATTGAGAGAGATACAGAGACCTCACGTCAATATTCACACAGATAGCTGAGACAAATTAGGTAGTCATTCAAATTTAAGGAAGCAAAGTTTAAGACGTAAATCAACAACATTTTACTTAATTACCTAAGCATAAGTTGTAAGATGTTTTTTCTTTGTTGTTAAGCTAAAGTTTCTTTTTTGTCTCAAGTACCAGTGATATAACACAAATACTTGGGAGATATACCAAAAACCCCTTTGGAAATCATGCAATAAGGCAGGGAACTGGCTGTGGGTTTGGGAATTGTCTTTGAGGCCTTTGGCAGGCAGTTGTATCAGGGCTGAAATAGCAGATTATTAAAGACAGACAGTGATTTCGGGGAATTTAACCTTTTCTTCAATACTTCTCTTGACTATTTTGAGCTGAAATTTTCTGGACACTTCATTCTAGGTTTCTGTCATTTAGGAAATATGGTGCGCTACACCACGTGAATCTGCACTTTAGGAACAAAGAAATGTCCTTTGTACTACAGGAAAACAGCTGAACTTTACACTGCTGTGTCATTATGTCAGATCAGTGCAAATTAATGATCCTCGTTTTTGCATGACACGTTGTTTCCCACAATTTGGATCACTAAGTAAATATGTTTATGTCGCCTCTGTGTGGCATTAAAAACTCTGGGCAAACACAGTTTGTATTTGCTGCTTTGATCTGGTCTCTGAGTTAAATTACTATAAAATGTAACCATAATATAATTGGCTTATACCGCTGTGAATGGCAAAGTCACTTACATCAGAGCCATCCATAAACTTTGATACTGAGAAACTTAAAAATGTCAATCTTCTGTATGTGTCTTACTTTTTTAGAAAGATTTCTGTGGCACAATAGTCTGTTTACAACCCCCCCCACCACACACACATACATTTCCACATGCACATACCCAGCAATGTCTGCTTGAACAAACATCACTGAAATAAACATCACAAAAGCAGGAACAAGCCAGCAAAACAAAAGTACGTCTCCATAGTTACATGCATGCCAGCATGGTTTTGATTTGAATGCAGTAAAAGTGCTTTAAAAAGAACAATGCAAAAAAGACAGGGAAAATATAATGACTGTTCATTTAAGTAACAAGTGAACTGGTTTTTGTCTTGGAGAGATTTACAATTGCCAGGAGTGTATGACTTAAGTTTCTTTTTTGATTCATGAAGAAGTCTTTGTTTAAAAGGAATGAGATGTAATGTAATGTTTAGGGTTTTCTTATGTAATGGTAAAGGCTGCGGTGAGCTGTCTTTACATGAGGTTTAGCTGATGGATGGTGTGTAATGTGGTGTTCTATGTAAAGTAAGTGTAAAATTCAATGCTACATTGAAGCCTTCACCTTGCTGGTCTTCCATAGTACAGACCCTTTAAAACATGCTGTATTGGTTAACTTGTCTACATGCCATCTGTGTCCATTTCTGAAGGATTTCCCATGGAAATTTGGCAGATGGACGAATCCTCAACTGAGTCGTAGCATCTGCGTTCACACACGCCAAATAAGCTCCTTGTTTAAACCAGATCAGCTTTCTCTTTTCAAGAGACTGAAAAGCTTATGGTTCCAGCCTTCAGAACCACTTTTCTTCTGGCAAAACACACAGGCTATTTCAGAGCTTTAAAGCAGGCGCGGGGGACGGTGTAAAGCGAAATGGTTTTTCATGGTTAGCGCTGGCAGTTCTGCTCTCTGCCGATGGCATTCTTGTGTAACATAGCTCCCATGGCTTACCATGACAAAACCACAAAGAGAGATAAAAGGGAATGGTGGTTTTTGAACGTTTTTATTGGGAAAAATAAAGAGATAATTTACCACAAAAAAAAAATCAACATTCTGTCATCATCTGAAGCTTGACAGCCCTGGTCACCATTTCGTTTCATCGTTTGGTATTTTGCAGACTCAACATTCTAATAATGTTTTGGAATGGCATGGGAAAATGGTGACAGGATTTTCATTTCTTTAATAAAACTCTTCTTTTAAAACTGTACATGGACGTCTCATAAAACCACAATGTCACGAAAGTGCATAAAATTATAAACAATTCAAAACGTGAGGCGCTCAGATCAGATCAGGTGTGACCAGGATTTTACCTCCTTCACTAGACAAGTCACAACTACAAAACTAAGCTAGATAAACTAACTACACCATTCACTTGTAACTACATATACCCATCTCATCACTGTGACTTTGTATGTGCATTTGTGCATAAATGTGCATTTTTGTACTTTAAATTCAAATGTTAGCCCTAAAACAGACTGTCAAAAAACATTTTGGAATAGAAACACTTGCAAAACCAGAGTCCCCAGACACTTAACTAACCATCACAATGAAACAAAGGAAATGAGGAGTGAGGCTCTCCTACCAGCTGGTGTGTGAGGACGATCCGGATTAGAGGCTCTGTGGACAGGTTGAGTGACAGAACTGGTGACGGCTCCACCTTCAGAGAGATGAGATGACTGGCCATCTGGATCTTATGATCTTTAAAATCCACTGCTTCATTAATCCTGCATGAACAGTTAGTTATGAATCACATCTGTAGGCACAGAGCCTCTAGAGCAAGCAAAGAAAACGATGCTTACAGTCTATCTGCAAATATGAATGAATATGAATTAATTAAAAAGGAGAGGTAGTGTTAACAGAATAAATAACTATAAACACTCCTACAGGTAACAGGCTTGGCAAACAGACAGATAGACGGCAGCACAGACAGACAGATGGATGAATGGATGGATGGACAATTTGGGAACATCTCATGGCAGAATATTTGGTGGTTAATTACTGCAGTTATGTAAAGTGAGGTCAGCTAAGTCCCAGAGCTGATCTAAAATAAATACAGCGAGTTAAATACTGATCAGGCCTGTGTTTGGATTGGAAGAGAGCGTTATCAGTCGATTTAATGGCTGGGAGTATCAGACACTGAGACCAAAAAGGCCAGATGAGAGAGAGACTGATAAAGACAGAGGAAAGCTCGGAGGAACAAGATGTACAACAGGAAACACACATAATGCTATTACTATCATTATGAGAAATTCTCATTGACTTACTCATATTCTCATATTTTTTACTAAAATCTACTAAATCTAAACCAAAGAAATTATTTAGTTTTATCAAGGAATTTGAAATATAAATATGGTTCAGATATACAGTCCTCACAAAGTAGCAATTTAGCTTAAATTTAGCTTAAAGTACAGGAAGTGTACACACACACACACACACTTTACCTTGTTTGAAGAGGGCTGATTTTGTTGTAGTAGTTGTGTATCTTGTGGTAGAAAAGGCCCACGATTGTGGTCTGAGCTGCAGGTTAAAACAAAAAAAAGATAAAAACAAAACAAACACAAGCATTAGAGCGTCATTAACTTTTGACCACAGCGATCACAATCTGTGTTATTCTTGTGTGTGTGTGTTTGTGTGTTAGTGTGTGTGTTAAAGAATGTGTTGGGCTGCTGCTGAAATGCAGAGAGTGAATAGACTCATTATCACAGGCCCTGCATGTGGTCCTCTCATTGCTCCTCTAATGGGAAAGATGTGTGTTCACACACACGCGAGAGGAGTACGATGAGAGACCACCACGTGTGCAAAGAGGAAAATATGTTACGCTCTCCTTCAAAACTTCTTAGCATTGCAAAATAAATAAACCAGGCCATTCCCCTTTGATTTTATAAACAATCTCATTTTTCACACGAAATCAAAAAATCACAATTAAAATCGCTTTTGAATTTGAGAATAAAGAGTAACTTATGCCAAATCCTCCTGCATCTTAAGATGTTTCCCCTGAGAAACAGACTCTAGTACTCTAACAGTTCCTGAGAGATCTCAGAAATGTCACACACAGTGCTCAAATTTAAGTTAACAAAGTGTGCAATCAAAAGTAAAACATGTTTCATTGAACTCCTCCAATAGCAAATTATCTAATACTGTCCACATTAAATCTACATTCTATATGCTATAAAATTACATATCAACAACAGCCTCATTTGTTTTCATATGCGACAGCATTGGGGGAAAATTGTGTGAGTGTGTAACATGCTGAGCATCGTTATGGCTTATTAGTGTTTTACAGGTGTTGACAGATGATGCCAGTGGACCATTTATGTGATCTCACTGTATCCCAGCCTTCTTTTCCCAGCTGAACTCTGGGCCAATAACCTTGCAAACCAAGGAGCAAAAACGTCTCCACAAATGTTTTTATGAAATAAAAAGAAACTTGGCCCCACAGAAATACACTTCGCTCCATCTCTCGCTGCCTTTAATTGCTGTATAAAAGCTCTGCTTGGTTCTTTTAATGAAGTGCACAATGTGTCCATGTGCACAGGAGAAGCAGATCAGTGGTGCATTAATGGCAACTTAGTGTTTATGTTCCATTTCTGATAATAGAGCTTTAATAGATTATTAAACAGTTTATAATGAACACACTGGGGTTCAGGTTTAGCTCTAAGCCAGAGAAGCTGAGGAGAGCTGACCCTAAAATAGTGTCAAACAAACAAAACATTTAATGGCCTCATAACTGCTGCCGCCACATGGGAAACACACATTGCAACACTCTCTTCTACTATTTAAAAAATGGCCTCGCATAAACAAGCACACAAACTTTCTCTGCTTTTCATGGAACTCTGCACCAAACAGCCAGATTATATAATGCTTTCTTCTCAAGGGGCTTGTGTGTGACTGGCAGGTTTAATCACAAGACTTGATTCAGAGTTGATTGTATTTTCCTCTTATTCTCTTACAGTCACAAATAAACAAAAAGACAACAAATCCATGTCCTCTATTCCCCTCCTGTAAAAAACAATGTATCATTTGACCCCAGTCTGAAGTTTACTAAAGTGCTGTAATATGTGTGTGTGTGTGTGTGAGTACACACAGGGTTGTAATTGGCCATGTGTTATTCACAATGGCATTCTGCCACCTTTGGTTTAAAAAAGAAAAATTGATTGTCAGTTTGCCAATCGATTCTGTTTCATATGTGTATGCGGTCCAGGTTTTGTTAGTTTCAACACACATTCCAGCTCTATTTAGCAAGAAACAACTGTGCGTTTGTCACATATATACTGTACATGCTGGCACAGGCGACACAGGCTTTCGTCCACAGACAGCAATATTCTCATTGCCCACAGTTTTTAGGTCACCAACGCATATCTTTAAAATCAAGAGGTCAATCTATGACTTTTAAATAGTTTTTGGTCAAACATTTTCCAAATTTGTAGGTCAGAGCTCAACAAACAAAGAGTGGCCACACCTTTGTTATTGCATCTGTGCAACAGTTGCTGTCTGTTTATTTTATAATGCGTGACCGGCATCCTACGCTTGTGTGTGCATGTGCTCACACTCACACTGCATTGAGAGGGCTTCTCCTGGAACTGAGATGTAACTCTTCCCTTGTGTGGGGAAGCGGTAGTTAGCCATATTGTAGTTCTGTGGGATCTTCATCAGAGAGTAATCTGCAGAAGTCAAAATAAGAACAGTTCATTACTTACAGCGAGTGTGGGTTTCTTACTGCATCATCACTGTCAGGATGGGTCTTCTCCTGAGATCTGATCTTCTTCTGTTTTTGGAAAAATCATCCTTCTCTCTTCATATCTGATCTAATGCTTTAGACCTGACTGTTACAGTGTAGGCCAATAATAGCTCCTGCAACAGTTTCCTCATCTGAATTCTGGCCCTCAGACGTTGTCTTATCAGAGCATGAGGGAGGTTTACAGGAGGAAGAGGAGAGGAAGAGGGAAAGCCAGGGGGATTACGAGAGGTTGACAAGTGTATAATCTCAGGGGGCCTGATTCAGAAATGAGATTTCAAGAGATTTCTGCACAGAGCAGACAAAAGAGAGCGATGATATGCCCCATGTCTAACTTACTTTATGTTAGTTATTTGAAGATGTTATGGACAAACACAATCAATCTTCTAAAAGAGGCATTTATGACTAAACATCTTGGAATAAAGGTCTGATTATGATGACAATGGCAGCAGTATTAGAGACATAAAATTCTAATTTAATTTATAAAATTAGTATAATTTTAATAAAAATAAAATTTAATTTACGTTGCCTAGTTAAAGTTATCTTTGTAAACATTATTCTACAAATTTGTTTTAGTTTAATTATTATAAATTGAAAAGCCTGGATTGGGGATATTCTGGCAATTGATACATTTTAGAACACTTATATTACATAAAAAGTAATTAGACACAATTAAACACAATTATAAGTTTAAAGCAATTATATAATTATATGTGATTATCCATTCTTTCATTATATATTCATACCAATGCAGGGCATGGCTGTATTTTTTTTTTTTAAGAGAGACCTTCCACTGTCTCTGTCCAGACCTTAACTTCCTTCTCTCAGGTTGAACTGCCTATTGTGATGCACAACCTGGGTGCCACACGCTGTATTCATGCATGCTGCGTGTTATATACTTGTCTCCCTCTGAGCATACTCCACATACTTCAAGCGAGCCATGCATGCAGAGGAAGGGGAGAGGTCCTGAATTTCTAAGAATAGATGGGAGCGTTTGGGTGGGAGTGCATGGACTGACCTGCCACAGAGCTCCTGCCCCCTATGGACAGAGGGGCCACTGATTCTGCGTTTGACTGGAGTCTGGAGGCCATTTGTGTCATCACCTTATCCACTGTCTCCACCAGCCCACTCACCACTGGACTCCACTGTTCAACAACACCAAATAGTGCAAAGTGTATCTTCAAAGTTCCATAAATCAAAAGACGTCAATATCTCATGAACATACCAACACTGAATTTCTATGTGTTGGACTATGCCCTAAATAAATCTAATCCTCAGAATTTCACAGATTTTTCCTCAAAGAAAGTGCAAACAATGTCATTGTTTAGAGGAATATTAATGCAGATGAGGAAAACAATTCACTTATTCATAACGTACCTCATCATTTTCTCTCCAGTCTGAGGAGGTTATGACCTCATCCACGCTCCTTAGCAAAGACTACAACATACAGAGCAGGTTACAGAACTGTTATATCTGCGCACATTTGTTTGGGTCAACATATGCTATACACGGTTTGTATTACCTGAGTTAGATTGTTAGCTGTTTCCTGTTGTATAGTTTTGTTCTGTAGATTAAAAGACTGCAGAAGGTCCAGTGCATCGAAACCCATGGGGTCGTAAATCTTTTCTGTCAGGTTTGCAGAGACAGGATGGGACATTTCAGTGGTTCCCTGTGATATATACACAGACAAAGCCAGAAATATGGATTCAACAGCATTCACATATAATATAATGTCTCTGTTTGGTTTGGAGCTCAAATCCAATATTCAATAAGAGGTTTCCTGTAACTTAACTTTCCTGTAATTAAATTCTTTTAACAACAAGTACCAGTAATTTCTCTGTTATAGAGCTTGTGAATCTCAACAATACAAGATCCACATTAATAGTGCACAGCTGCTATCACACACACTCACAACATATAAACAATAAATTACCAGTTATATTTAAACCCTCCCAACAGGCTTTGTGTTTAAAACCCTGTCATCCTTTCATCTATAGACTACATGAGGAAAATCCTGGACGACATCTCACTTCTTTCGCTAGACTTCTATCCTAGTCTAATTTGAGTCTATTTTTCATCAAATTTGGGAGAAACATCTGATACAAAGCTAATACCATTATTAGTTCAGTTGAGGCTCATAAGCTCATGACAAAACATCCTCTGAGCTACAAATCTTTCCTCTTTTCCTACAGCACCTGACCTCTTTACTCAATAACGTTCAATCTGCACTTTCTTTCCATTTCCTCACAATCCAGAGGAAACAATAGTTCCAAATGATGTCAATTTGTTTGTGTTTACAGCTTCAGCCTCCACCTCATTTCCTGCTGGGCTCTGGTACGATCGCCAAGGGCGTGTGTTTGTGTGCGCACATGGATGGTCCCAGGGCTCCGTCTGTAAAAGCTTCATAACGCCTAATCATCCAAGAGCGTGGGTCTATATTCCGTGAGGCCCTCGTGCCTGTTTTGTGTTTCTGTCTGTACGTACCTCCGCTCCTATTCTTAATTACTGCTCATGAAAGAAATCAGAGCAGACAGCCTGTGAAAGGAGGTATGTGTCTGACACCACTGAGAGCCTCATGGGGATGTTTCAATGTCCTGAAAACCTGACATAATTTACTACCCTCCAAATGAAGTCTGAGTCCTGCTCTCATACCCCTGTTGCTGGTTGTTGTGCTGGAGCCGTTGTTTGGCCGAGGATTTCATGAGTCTCTCTCTAAACCTGCTTTTCCACAGACTTGGGGGCTGAATGATGATGTAACTGAATGTTACTACATAACCTGCCAAATAAACATGTTGCGTCTAGGCCTTTGTTTACAAGCGTTATGAGTTATAGGAATATATTTTATCACCAAAAGTATATAAATTAAGTTCAGAGATCTCACAAATATCTCAGTTTGCTTTGATTCGCTAAGGTTTCCAAGATTACAATTAAAAATTGTAGATAATAATACGAACACCAGCTTTTTTCATGAATTTCTCCCAGAACCAAATTTTTACTTTTTTGATGTAAAAAAGTGTCTCATTTGGGTTTCTCAGAATTATATAACACACTGTAACTGAATCTCTGAATTTTGTCTCCTGAGCTATAAAAAACTAACCAATTTTTTAAAATATAGACTAAATTATTAAACATATATGCTGAATAAACATTCTAGATCACAAAACTCATGAATCTTAAACTCTAATAATAATAAACATTCCAGTTTATCCAGCCAGACTAGGCAGGATTTGATTAACCTCGATGACAGAGAAATTCCATCTTGTACTTGTGGTCGATTAAATGAACACAATTAATCAGACTCACAAAAACAAACAGGTTTCGTAATGAGACACTGGCCAATTCACCGCAAGCACTTCTTCCTTACGTTTGGGGATAGAGAGAGAAACAGGTTAGCTCATACCCTCTGCGGCGTGTTTACTTAAACTGGTCCAGCAAAACATCTCTGAAATTCTTGCCTTTTCTGTTCATGTTTTTTTTAAAACGAGAGTGCTGCTAAACACTGTAATTGGCCTGTTTAATCTCTTTGATAACCCCAGAATTCAGAGTAATACATCAAGCAGTTGTATTTTATCACTTTGTAAGTATGAGTGCAGTATGAGTGAGGTCAGATCAGAAGAATTTACCGTCATATCTGTCCTAGTGCTGATGTTAATGGAGGCTTCGGTCGGGGCGGTGGACTTCACTTTCTCACCTGCAGTGACAAAAACAAACGAATTACTGCCAAATGTGAAGTTAAAACAGGAATGAGTTTGTTGATTGAAAAGTTGAAAAATAAAGCTGGCTCAGGATCAAGTATGTTAGTGACTACAGGATTAGATTACAAAAACAACAAAATATCTCAAACAATAATATTTATATCTAAATTAAAATAAACTATATTTAAGCAGGAGATAATGCACAGTGAGCTAGTTATTGTTTCAAATGAACCCTGACAAAGATCAGGCTCTGTATTATTATGATAGGGTCAATTTTAAAGTAATGACCACATGACTCCTATTTTACTCTTTACACAGCTTCTGTTCTTAGCAAATAAAAAAGTACATGAAATATTCAACTGAGTTGAAATTATTTTATTATGTAAGAACAAAGATACACATGCAGAAAATCAGTTGCCAGGGACAACAGTCACAGTTTATGCATTATGTCAACATAGATAAACATCTGACCAGAGAATGCACGACTGACCAATCAGAATCAAGTATTTCAGAGAGATAAGTAACAGAACATTTTGAAAACTCTGACCATCTGAAGCATTATTCATGAGCTCAGAACAAATTCTCGCTCTCTCTTCTACTTTCTCTCATGGAACAAATACCTCACACCTGTTGGAAAGACACATGCGATACCTTGCCCTGCACACAGATGTCAGTTGCATTGAGGTTGGTTTATAGGCCCCCTGGCAAAGCAGCTCTCTAATGGTTCTGTACTATGTCCCTCATTAGAGTTTATTACATCTGGACTTGTGCAAAACAACAGTAGATTTTCTCTTCTTCAACAACAGTGTGTTGTGTTTTTTGATCATTAACAAATGGTCTTTTCCTTAAAAGTGGCTAACAATCAATCAGCAGGGGATATATTTCGCAGTTGCCAATGTGGTAGCCAAAACCTCCTCTGTAGTGCCAAAAGTAGCCCTTTATTATTTACCCCTATGTAATTGAGCTACAAATGCAAACATATTCTGATATGGAATTGTTTTAATGGATCTAAATTCAAAATGGATCTGATTAAGTTCTGGATTTAAATTCTGAAAATGGATCTGAATTTATAACCACAAAATTGTGACAATCAGAACAAAACAGCTGTAATAAACACCAAAATATGTAGTGGGTGACCAGAGTGGTCCTAGACAAAGCCAAAACAAGCTAAGTAAAACTATAAACTCTGCAACAATATTTTTGACTTTTTTATGTGCAAAAGTTTTCATAGTACATGAAGGACCACACCCTCCAAATGATCGATCCAGTATTCCACCTCAGATAATTTCACTTTACTGTACTAGTTTTGGAATCTCTTTCATAGGGTCATTTGAACGGCATGGCTCCAAACATTTAGTGGTGTCTGGGCCCTGTTACTGATGAAGACTCTATCAGGAGCAACATGGCAAGCACATGTAATCTCTCATCTGCTGTGGGCTACCCACTGGAGATTTAGCAAGACTTATGCAAGCTTTATTATGCAATGACAGCCTTCTGACATCATACAATAACTTATAACTGAAGTTTGCCATTATTAACTGGTAATCTTTCTATGTATCATAACCTAACATAACATATAGGGCCAGGTTTACTAACAGCTTGTGTTGGCACAAATCTTTTGGCATTACAAAACTACTGTCAGGATTTACGGAAGACATGTCTTTCTTTTTTTGCTACTTTTTAAAAACAAAATAAGACCCCTGGAATACAGCTCGGACCCCCACCCCTATCTTACAAAGAACACATCAATCATGTGCAGCATCAACCAGGGTCAACACAATTGTCTTTAAGGACACACACACTCCAGTACCAACTCTGATATTATAATGTGGTATTTCAATAGTGCGTATCAATGTGCTTGAGAACTGGTGGAATGTGAGCAGCGTCTCCTTAGGAAATTGTCTTGAAATGTTTCTTCCTCTCTGTAATAACCCTCAGGGACAGTAATAACTCTAGCGATAATAGCAGAACAGCAAATTGTCAGCATCACAGATGTTTCTTATCCCCACAGTCAAACAGTATGTTCCAAAACCCAACATTTAGCCGTCAATGGCATTTCAGAATATTTTAAGCAAAACCTAATGTGTTCTACCAAAAGATCTACAGTGGCTCCAAAAACTATTGAGACACTTACTGTAAGCCACACCTGAAAATGAACGTCATTGCATTAAATATCAAAATAGCGAAACAAATGGCAGTTATATAAGAAAAGTGAGCCACTTTTTAGGCAAAACATTAGACAAAAAGACACATGATAGGTCTGAAGTTATAAAACAAAAGATTAACTGATGAAAATTAAGAGAAAGGTATTGGGACATGGTTGTCAAACTTAATTGAACAAGCCCATATTAGATGTGATAAACTACACCTACTCTCCTGAGATCCCGTGTGAACTTAAAAGGATATGACGTCACAAATCCACTAAAATGACTTTGACATTAAAAGGCTGAAAGTCATGGGAAACATGAAGTAGTAAATTTAGTTCTGAGAAATGACTAGTGTCATGTGTTTGCAGATGCCATTTGCTTTAATATTTTGTTACAGTATACCGTGCACTGGCCTTTAATACATTTTTAAATGTGCCTTAACAATATTTTTGGGTCTACTGTACTTCAGTTGAATAAATGAAGACAAATTACAAATTAACAAGTATATCCCAGATAAGCTGAAATGCATTGGCAGCTACCATCTGTTAATATTTGGGACAGACCTCAGATACCAAAGACCAAGTGCAGCTAATCTGACCGACGACTAGGACAAAAGGTTATTGGACAAAATGAACTATAGTTATAAAGGAATCACATGGTACAAAGTTACAATTAACTCCGTAATTTCTTACCAATGGCTGCTTTGTAGTAAAGCCAGACATCATGAGAAGACAGAGCCCTCTCCCAGATCACAAACTCGTCAAAAGCACCGGTGGCATAGTGGCTGTAACTCTCTGTATTTCCTGTGCCAATGACCAGGTCAGCGTAGGGGTCGCCATAGTTATAGGAAATATTTCCCGTGGGGTCTTCTACATTGAAGGTCCCATTGATGTAGACCTTCAACCCATCCTTTTGGGTCCATGTGAAGAGTACGTGTGTCCAGTAGGGCCCTAAATAAAAGACGTACGGCGAGAGCTAATGAAATTTCAAACAAATTTAACACTGATTTCCATGTTTTGACTGTGTAGATGTGGAGATAACAGTCATATTATTTCCAGGTTTCCTTGTGGGTCCGTACGTTTAAAATGAAAAGAAATGGAGATCTGTAAACACCATGTGGAAAGGATTTATTCAGGTTATAATGCAGCCAACAGATTTCCTGTATTTCAGCTGGTAAGATTGGGTTCGAGTCCAAAGAAAGCACATACTGATTGAAAAACCTATAGCCTACTTGTACTGTAAGTTACTATGTATCTGCCAAATACAAAAATATAAGAGATTGTATGAAGAAATATCAGGTTAAAGTGTTGATGGCTCATTTCATCTGTCCTGGGAAAAATGACAAACAGAAGCGTCATCCCATCATCCCACTCTGGAGAACAAATTCATGCTATACAGTCTTTTGACTTGTTTTGACAACTTTACAGCTGATGACTTTACAAGCCTGCTGTTGTTTTCATTACATTGGATTTTGCGACAGGTCACCTTGGTAACATTCTCAAAACGTTACATCTGCTGATGTTATCACTAACATTATAAAAAACATGCGCTGTTTCTCCTGATACAAACACTATACGGAACGTCCACCTCCATCCAAAAAGAGCAGATATTCTAATGGTTGTAAGTTACTGGAGATGTAAATATATTCCGGGAATGATGTAATTCCCAGAAATAGTTGCTAAAAAACACCTTTAATGAAAGACAGATGATTAATTTCTTGGAAAACTGAATGATTTTACTCTTTTTTACGCTACTTTTCAATCACATTTTTTTCTTTTCAAAGTGAGATACAAATTAAACCTCTCATCACTAATCCAATGGCAAAGTTTTTTGACCTAAGCACTTTTGAACATCTGGATGTAATCAATATAATTATGCAGATAATTACATATTCAAAATATTTATGGTCGGATCGCAAAAGTAATTCCAAACCAGAATGTATTTCGAAACGAGTCCATGTGTGCAAAATTTGGTAAGCACAGGAAATCTATTTTGGCTTTGGAGATAAGGCAGGACACATCCCCAGAAACTATTTAAATGCTATACTTTCCACATCCTGAGCATCACACACAACAATTACCTGGGAGTTGGATATGTGCTTTCCATGTCTTGGAGTCTCCTCTTGTGTAAAACTCCACATATCCACCATGAGGGTTTGAGTAGACGGAGAAACCGCTCGACACGACTTTACCTCCGGATGCAATTGCAAAACGGGAATCTACCTCGTGGTTTTTCCAAAAGAATGAGAACGTGATCCCTGTTAAGGACAAACAATCCAGTAATTAAAAAAAACAAACATATATATAAATAACAAATATTATATACAGTATATATAAATTAATACACACACACACATTTATATATATATATATATATATATATATATATTTTTTTTTTTAATAAACAATTTAGAAGTAATAATAGCATTTCTAGAATATATAATAAAATTCTATTTTTGTAAAGACATATTTATATTTAATCTAATAATTGTGTTGATTGCGTGTGTATGTCTGAATCTGATATACAGATGCCAATCACCAAAGGATGGAAACTTAGTCCATGACAGCATAACAAAGAGTGATCAGTAATAACATTTAAACATTTCATAACCCTCCAGCTATCACCAAAAGTTTCCAATACACACTGATATTTAACTTTAAACAATAAGGTTTGTTATTAGATCCAGGCCACTTCATCACAAGCTGTACTTTGGTCAAGCCTTTATTTACATGAATAAAACATATTACGTTTTTATGATGAAAAGAATGTGAGCAGATACAATACCAGATGCAAAACACATCATCAGCTTTCACACACAAAGCCCTCATGTACAATATAGCAAATCTGTTCTTGCCTTAAAACCATTGAAAAACATTATTTAAACCATTAGTCTTTACTGTGTCACTTACTATAAAATTAACTGGCATGAAAATAATTGCAATAAATGAGTGAATTGTGTTTTGTATGTCATGATCTGTGTTTCTGTAAGTATTTAACAACAGACTCGCTCTGTCATCTCCACAATAATACAGTAAGCAGGTCACTACCAAAACATCTGTCCTAACGCCAATGCTAAAACAGAGTGAAACTGGAGTGCTTTTGTTCTCAATTCACACTGGTCTTGTTTATGTCTTTGCAAAAGCAACATCGAAATGTTTAATTCACGAGCTCCGAATGAAGTACGATTTGTGCTGAGCTCATTTGGAGCGCTCACACGCAATACGGTGCCAGAAAGACATGCATTTTGGGTCGCTTCTTTATTCTTAAAAATCTCTTATTTGGATGGCAATGTGTGTATGGAGAATAGAAACTCACCCTCAGGTCCACACAGACCTGGATCACTAATGCACGAGTCCTTATAGTTGCCAAAATGAAGAAAAGTGGCTCCTTTGTCACCGTTAAGATAGATGCCTTTATTCACCATTCCCTCTACGATATCTACACAACCAGATGAGAGCGACCCACAACATTATAACACTTAAATCAATCTAGTATGTCACCTCTTAAATGACATTAAAAAAACATTGTATCACGCAATTTGCCAACTACTGTTGGCCTTAAAACAATCGCTTTCCTGTCTTCTAAAACACATTAAACATTTAGGTACGGATGAATAATCAGTAATAGTCTAACTGAAAGGTGGTTATTTATTTTATACTTCAACAATATAATTCATTCTGCGATTTTACCCAGAGACTTTATAGGGGAAATCCTAACCTTTTACCCATATGGCAAAAATGTGTGCGCTTTTCAGCATTCACCTAAATCAACAAACTGACAACTGGGAAGTAAAAGGCTCCCATCTGTATAAATCTACTACTGATGAGTCAAGATGATCTGAGTTTTGTCAATGGCAAGTTGTTTTTCTGCTAAGATGGTAATAAATCCTCCTTTATTAGATTTTAAACCCAGGATCTGTGGATCACAGCGGGAGCCGTAGCGCCGTCCCACCTCATGAATGGATGTTTTGAGAGATGAAATGATCACGGAAAAGACTGTTCAGTGAAGACACATACAGAAGGCAAACAGAAGATAAACTGAAGTGAGGAATGAGTGAAAAAGAGTTTAGAGGCTTAAGAGAATGTACTGTGGGGAAGAAATATACAGAGGTAAGACTGAACATCCATCTATGCAGTGAGATTCAGGGTATCGGCATTACAGTTTTGGAATAGAACACCTTAAATTCAGCTCTTAAACTAGGATTTTGTACAGGCAATTTTAAGCTAGCTTATGAAAATGCTCTGTCCTACATTGTATTATTAGATATAGGCATATTCTTTATACAAAATCACACATGGCTGTGATTAGTCTGTAACACAAGACCGCATATAATCACATGCTGATGTTCAGTACAGAATTATGCAAATGTAATCTTTTATTTAACAGTTTGATGTACAAGAAGTTTATTAACTGCTGATTAAAGGTTCTCAACTGCATTTAAGCCACTAGATTTCTGTGAATGATACCAATTACATACAACTAACCATTAAATGCTTCACTTACCCTAATGTAATAGTTGGAAGGTTTTAGTTTATTTCTTCTCCTAATGACGTCCTTTTGATATACAAAGACTACAAGGTAAAGACCCCCATGTAAATGAACTGGGTATGCCTAACACCATTCTATGAGGCCCTAGCTGTGTTGAGTCCTAACAAATGTTCAGTAATACCAGGCAGTGAGTGAACATGTGGGAGAGCCTCACCTACTGTGGCAGAAATGTTAGTGTAGGCGGAGTCATTGGTATACACAGAGGTGGAATTATGGGTAGTCAGGACAGTGTGGTTGTGGATTCTGAGAGCTGTGATGGAGAGAATGTGGAAACAACAATGAAAGTAAGAGAGAAAGAACACAAAACAGGTGATTTAGGTACAGACATATATAAATATATATACAGTAAGAGCACAGAGACAGATATGAGAGACATTTTAGATAGCGGACAAGCACGGTGGACAAAATGACTGGTGTTACATGAGGCGCATATCTTTCACTGTAGAACTTTTGATGGTCTGTCTTTTGATGACTTTTTTTATGCACAAGCACACTCACACAAGTGCAATAAAGCCGGCCGCAAATGTGTAACATCTAAAAGACCTCGAGAATTTCTCTCAGCTCTCCATTTGTTCTGAATTATCCAGAACAATTGGTATACTGTATACTCATACAGGGAATATACTGTATTAAAAGATCCACTTCTGAAATGACATGTGATGTTTCCCTAGCATGCATAAATTCTTTATCTATTCATCTTACAGCAGACTGAAAAGATAATTTGAACAAACAAACATTGCAGAGTTATCTGACTCTTGTTGTATCCTGGAGCAAGCAGAGACAAACACATTCAGACAAAAGCTCTAAGCAGACTAGTAAATCACAGAAAGAGTTCACACGTCGATTTAACACCCTTAAATGTCACACTAACTTCTCCTCATCATGACTGAGGTAATCGTGTAAGTAAATGTAAATGCTCAACATTTTGACTCAAATGAGCAAATCAGTCCATTTAAAGAACTGGGGACAGCTGCAAAGCAACCCAGATCTCTGCAGCTTAGAAAGACGTGACTGTTGAAGAATGTTAGACAGCTGTGGAGAGAGAGATAGAGAGATAGAGAGAGAGAGAGAAAGAAAGAGAGAAAGAAAGATAGAAAGAACAGATGTGACGCAGCATATTGACATACTTATGTTAGTTCCATTAACATGACCTGTTCTGTTCCCAATCTGATCTGAGAGACCATGGATCCCCTCCACTGAATCTAGAGGCCAGTAGTGTGAAGCTGTCGCCAGCACCTCCAGGCCTGGGGCACACACACACACACACACACACACACACACACACACACACACATCCATGCACATACATCAGTGTATTCACACAAATGCAAAGAGTTATGATTTGTGTTTGTAGCCCATCCTAATCCAACATTGTTGTCATTGTTGTTTATCTTTGATATACTGTTTGGATCATTGTTTTCTGTTTTTACGTGTTAATGTTGGCAGATGAAACTATCGTGAGACCAGTTTAACTTCACGAGGGCTTTATTACTGGTTCGGTCCAGTTCAGACTCGTCACTGCTGGTAAATATGGACTAACATCTAAATTTATTTAAAAAAAAAAAAAACATAAAAACAAACATCTTGTGGAGACTATTAAAAGTTCTAACAGTCTATTAGGAAATAGTTTAAACAGAATCTTACATTTTTCTAAACTTCTATTTAGTATATACATATAAATGTGTAAAATTGTACAAAAAAATTATCCCATTTCCCATCAACCATAATAGCCATTTAGGCTATTAAATTAAATCTCTAAAGTCAAAGTGATATGCCTTCTTGGTCTACTGCTTATTTATTGTTATTCATTACCTGCATAGTTGTCGTCATTTCATAACATTCATAACATGTCATGATATACTAGAATAGCCAAGAGGTGATCTCAATGCAAAGGTTTGCAGTAATTTTCCTTCAGTCTAATGTAATATTTTCGTGACGATAGATAAGTTCTTGATTTAAAGCAGACCAGAATCAGTGTAAATGGAGAAAAGAGGGTGTTGGTTGCCATTTGTTGATACTGACTAAAACTTTAACGGAGAACTGTTTACATGATATTTAGGTCAGTTGTTTTGAACAACACTTAAACTCACATTGAGTTTAAGTGAAATCCTCAATGTTTTAACACATAAAAAGTAAAACACATTTAAAGCTTATTTAACAATTTTCCTAAAATTATTTATATCTGTTTATTATATTTATGTTAATAAATAGGTTGTATTGAAAAAAATATAGGCTACCTTTTAGATTTTACATAAATGAGAATGAGAAAACCACGTCCTCAATCCATTTTAGGATTAAATCAGTAAATCAGTAAAGAAAAGTAATTGTAGTATAATTTGCAGTTTGTTATTAATGTGACGTTAAATAAAGTTGTTAATTTAGTTACATTTTAACATGTATCTTTAACGTTTTATAAAGTCTTAAATTTGTGAGTTTAAATTAATTTTACCTGGATGTTTGGATGGCGATACCGTGTTACTTCGAACCTGTAAGAAATAAGGCATCCAACATCTTAAGCTGCTTTATATATTAAAACATACGAAAACTTTAAAACATGTTGTCCTGTCCAAAAAATAATGATCTTACCTGGAAAGCGTTCAGGAGAGTCGTTATAAGTACAACTTTACAGTATATCAAGTCCATTGTTTTAAATTAAGTTTGCAGTAACAAAAGTTTACAAATTTACAGGAGAACTCCGAATCTACGTTGCGTTCAGATGTTCAATGCACAAATCATTGCGCTTATATCGATGTAAAGAAAAAGTTAGGATAACGTTTGTTAAGAAAAAGTAGCTATGGGTTTATCCGACTACGACGCTGAAAATTGTTCAGCTGGATAAAGATCAGTTCTGCTAATGATAACTAAATACGTAAGCGTTTGTAATCCATCGTGCTAGAGTCCGTAAGTATCATTCACTACATCCGAGCTCTCATGAAGATGAGAAACGCGCTGCTTGCGGTCGACTGGGCGGTCAGTGTAACGGGACACACCGCTGTCTTCCTGCAGGGGGCGCACGGGAGCTCCATTGATTAACTGTCACACTTTGAGAGACTTTTTAGTAATGACTAGTAATGATAATATCTGTGCATGAGCAATAAAACAATTAGAACAATCGTTTAGAAAAGTTTACATACATTATTTGCAGAAACTGGTAGCTGACACATTGAAAATGTGGCCTGGCCACAATCTATGTAAAAAATGTTTAAGTGCCTCATCAAGTAATCACAAACGCATGTGATTGGACCAGCTTGACAAGCACAGAGAAAACAATGTGCCGTTGACCTATACAAGCTTAATTTTCAACTTAATTTACACACTTTTAGCATCTAAGTGGATATACACAAGCTTTGGACGTGGGAATTCTGTAACCTGTACATTTTTATCGTAAGGTGGGGTAAGTCATAAAATGCTATTTTGTTGTAATCTGTATGTAAGTAAGTGTTTGCATGTAGCAGATTATTAAAAAAACATAAATAACAATGTTCATAACCTAAAACTATTGTCGCAAAAGCTGCACACAATTCTAAAACTACGGCGCCATCAAGTGGCATTTCACGATTATATTTACCTTTACTAAATCACCGCTTCACTGTTGACCTGTATAAAAACACTTATTTAAATAAAACATGCACGTAAACAATGTGTATAAAATATCAAATTTATTTTGATATAAAAATGCACATGCACACTCACACAATATTTGATAACCATCAATATAGGCTTATAATTCTTTTTCATAAAGCTAGCACACAGTTGCAGACTTGAAAACATTATGGTTTGAAGACACCATGAGGAAAGCTTGCACTGTCAGATTATAAAGTTTAATGTACAAAAAAGGCAGTCTGAAAAGCAAGTATAAACATTTAAAAAGAATGTACAAATGGACAAAAAGTACAAAAAGAGCAGCAGTCACTCAAGCATGAAGAAGCGTTGCTCTGTAACGTATCTTATGAATAAATGACTGAAAAAAAATACAGTTATTCTGATGAATTAAAATGCCTGTCATTTGGCTGTAAATTGTACAAGATATACAGAATGTTTCTCATACATTCCTGTTTTTGGCAGTCTCAGTCCAAACTCACTCTCAATCTACTGTAGCGTGTTCGTTCTGGGCAAAGTGAAAGAGTGAAATGAAGATTACATGTGGAGAAGAAATACAGTACAGTTTGGATTAAAAGGACCACCATTAAATGTTTTGGAGCCTGCAGAACTGTTGGAGATGTTTTGGGGAAGGTTTATCTTGGCCATACATTCACAATTTCCCATTTACATCATTCTTACATCATTCAAGTACAGAATATGTGCAATCATGTTCTCTCAGAAACATGCAAATCCATTTAAAAGTTAGGACAGACATCGTTCACCCCATAACCATGTGATTTATGTCAAAATTGATGGACAAATTGTGCAAAACAAGTAGAAAGTGGAAGTGATTAAAACAAGGTGAGAGTCCCCCGTTTCCTGTTTTTGACACGACATCTCACTCGTGAGATTTGCAATAAACAACAAACACTTGTCACACAGCTTTTAAAATACACTTTTTCATCAGAAGTACAGCATGGACGTGACTGCACACAACACAAACAGACAAATCTCACTCACTGACTGGACACAACACAAACCATTGTGCATTGTATAAGGCAAATATGAGGAGGCTTGCTTCCACTAGGCATTTCATGACCTTTCAGGGTTGAAAATTAAGTCAAAAGTGGCAGAGCATATTGGTCTCCCCTTGGTATATATGGTATTCGTACAAATATAAGATGTCTGGTCACAGAAAAATGCATGTTTTTACATTTGTGCTGGTTCCTAAACATTTGTGCTAGATTATCTTGCTCCTATAACATAAAAGAGCAAGACCCCCAAAAATAAATATGTTAAGAAAGTAATAATATTTTGTAATTTAATTTAATAAAATAAATGTAATGATTTATAATAAAATAATGCATGTCCCTTTATTTGAAATGAACAAATATTGATTAGCTTCATATGAGAGTACTTTTGACCCTTTCCATATATTCTTTTAATTTAACATTCTGTAACATTGTCCAAGAATATCTTGGTAACCCCCAAAGCTTTTTGTGCTTTTAATAAACTAACATGGGCAAACAAGTTAAACTCCTCACTAACTAGCGGCCATGAAAGCCATAGTTTCCAACACTTCCCATTCTCTTTTCCTTACCGAATCCATGCTAACAGAAAAACAAAAAATGTTATTTTCTTTTTCCCACTTTAATCAGTTACCTGTAATTCTGAACATCAGAGATTATTTGAAACTATTTGACAGCACCAAGCCTTTTCAACAGATTCTTTCCTTTGGAGAGCAGTCCTGTTGTCTTAGTGTCAGCTCTGGGGCGCCGGACGGGACTGCCGGGCCCCTGGGCTACGGGGCCGGACCCCGGGATGTGTGGGCACACTGTGGGGGTGGCACTTCTTCCCGGAAAGCCCGCTTTTTCCACGGGAACCTAATGGAAGACCCGCAGGGGACAGTTCAGGGCTAGATGTTTAAAAAGAAAAGAAAGTGTTTCTTTGCTTTTTAAAGCATCTCAGAGTCATTACAGCAGACACTCCATCTCCTCTCATAGTCCTTTCTGTCCCAGCAGGGCCACCATACAGTCAATTTTACATACAGCATGGGGGACAGCTCTACACACTGATCCATGAAAAACGTGAGAATCTGAGTTAGAGGGTTGTTTTAGGAAACTGGTATAACTGTTTTATACACCTAATGCACCTAACCTAGTAATTTCTTGGTAAAGTCCTTTAACAGCCCATTTGTCACCAACATTTATCAGACATTTACTTTTATTTTTACACAGTGACAGGAAATTTTCAGAAAATTAGTGGCATTTACAATGAAGTGACAATCAGCAACTAGCTTATAAAAACTCCTCTGACTTAATCAACAGCAAAAACACAACTTTTACACTCCATACTCTCTCCTTATCAATATCAGTTGTATAGCTGCATATTCACGTTGGCATTCCCAGACAAAATTATATTTAATCTTTAACATCTACAGAGATAATTATCTATGATAGCAGTGGTAAAATTAAGAAAATAAGTATTTATTTACCAGTCTTTTGAAGTAATCTATTATTTCTGCATGGTAACTTCATCAAGGTTGTTGGGGCAAAATGAAACAACTCAATTTACAAACGTAGCTGCAAGAACCTATAATCTTAAATATATAAATAATACATGATATATGTGTGTGGGCTATACTGCATCATTACTACAGTGAGTTAAATGGAAGGTGTATTTTCCTCACACACATTTATAACCTGGCTGATCATGCCAACTATAATTCAGAAAATCGTTTAAAATGAATCTGTTCTGAGTGCAGTATGACAGGGTGAACAGCTGTTTAAGGAGAGGAGAGGGTTTGTCCCAGGACTACGAATCTACTATACTGCACACAATAGAGAAGAGAAAGGAAGGGGGTGGTGTGTAGGGGTTACGGGTCCTGTTACGATCGTGCAACAATGGCCTTGTAGCTTTTTATGACTTACAGTAGGAGTCGATGAAATATGAACATTGTAATGGACAACACCCAGAGAAACAACTGAAGATACCAGCTGTGCCTGTCTAATGCATTGGCCAAGGTGCCTGCTGTTGAGTCGACCAATCACAGTCCTGTATGTATGTAGGTGTCTTCATATGGCACTTTCTACAATTATGGTGTCAAACAGGGCTTTTTCTTTTTTAACAAATGGAGGTGCTTAATTTTAAAAATGGATGACACTACATAAGTATACATGTTATATTTTCTATTTATTTTTATAAGGTTAGCAATCCTGCTGCTAATATTTATTGTTTATATAGTTTAACACCTGCCTTGTGTGACTTTTATAGCAATTATAATTATACTATTGTACATTAAATAAATTCTTTATATATATATATGTGTGTGTGTATGTACATATGTTTATAACCCATATGTTCTGTTTTTATAGTTCTTTACTCATTAAAAATGAGGCACATCATATGTGCATTTGTGATTCTTGCATTAGACAGGGACGACTTTACATGGGTATCCACAGTTGCTCACTTACGTGATCAATACCGAGCCGTTACGGAGTGAAATGAACACTCTTCTTCTGTTGTGCCAAGCGGGTGAGAAAAAAAACAATGCAATGATGTAAAGCATCTTAGTCTGCACAATGACTATGAGAAAAGATTCACAAAGCTTTCAGTACAGAAAAATCTTGATGGGTCCTGATAACATCCATCAGCAATTATATTTTCTTTTTTCTCTTATGTTTTTACAGACCATTTTACAATATCTACATCTAAACATAAAATCATTCTTTATAACTCTTTCTACTTGCAATATGTTTTATGACTCTCGGTTTGTTTGATAGTCAGCAATATACAAAACAATTCATTTGGAAACATATACAAAAGGGTTTTGGTTTTGTTTTGATTTTTTAACTGATTTCAACCCTCAAAAGGATTTAAAAAAGTTTCACTGTGTGTTTGAAGCATTCTGAAACAAAAGCATGCAGGTCTACTGGTCTACATGGACTCAAATTCTCTGTACATCAAAACTATCGTCTCTATTATAAATGGATTTCACGTTTCAACACAGGTACATTCATAAAGCATCTTTTACAATGCCTCACTTGGGAACTGAGTACAAAATAATAAAGAGTCTGTTTAGTGCGTCATTTTTTTCAGAAAGTAGAACAACAGACAATGATTAACCTGACACGTCTCTTTGTGTGGATTCTTTTTCAAACAATGCTTTATGAATATGCAATTTCATTTAACAGTTCATATTTCCCCGAAAGGCTCCGCAGAGCTTTTGACATAAAATAATGGTTCGTCAGTCTTGCTTTACGATGTTTTATGGTATGTCTGTATGGTCAGCTCTGCATTTAGTAACTGTCTTCGTTTCCTGATTTTCTGCATTCCTTCAAAGATCCATCAAAAAAAGCAACCGGCGGTCACACAACACAAACACAGACGGAGAAGAGGAAAAAAACAGCGGAGCAGGAAGGAAAGTACGAAAAGAGCGGATGGATGACAGAGGGCTAGTGTGAAACAGGATGTACCCTTTTGCTCTTTGTCCGAGAGGGGTGGTGGTCCTGGGGGTGACGGCTTGGTGTGTTGGTAAGGTAAACCTCCACGTCATCAGGCACTTCTTCAAGAAAATTGGAGGGGACCAGACCCTTGTGTCCATTAAGTTCTCCCTAAATGAAAAACAGAGGATATGATGCACCAATGGGCCTAGTTTATCCCAGTCTGGTAGCTGTGATGTGTAAGGGATCGTCTCAAAATTACAAAAGATCAGTCTTTTAAAAACGCTGCCCACAAAAACATCAGAAACACAGTTGCAAAATAGTGTGTTGTCGCTAAGGAAAGGAAAAACACAGATGGTGCAAATAATGTACTTACATAATAAAAGCCATCTTCATCAATCTCTCCGAACACTGTGATGACATCACCCGCACAGAACGTCAGTTCAGCCTGCGACACAGAAAGAGTGACACTTTAGTTTGATTTTATTCATTATACTGGCAAATGCTATTTTAAATACAAAACACATCTTATTTATGCTTATATATACAACTTGTTTTTGCTTTAACCAGGAACACCAAAGCCGGGTGAGTGATAATAAATGCATAAAAATATTAAGCTAATAATATATATTAATTTAATGTTTTTTGTTAAATTAATATATATATATAACACTCACTGGGAAAAAAGTTAACGGTTTATTAAACTTATATAAACACTCAATCAACATAGACAAAGCATTGTAAAAAAACAAAACAAACAAACAAATAGACTGCACTTTTCCTTTCATTACAATGAAAATTTATATTTTTCAGTTTCAGGTCTTAACAACATACACCAAACATGTAACGTACAAACACAGATCAACCAACACTAAGGGCAGGTCCTCTAACTCACACTGGGAGCTGTGATCACAAAGCACAGTGATTGTGTAACTGTCACTGTCCCTCCATTCAAAAAACAGCAAAAAACAGACACACAAATCTCTCAGTGTTGCAAATAACCATTCCCTATTCCTTCAGCAGGAACTCACCCCCAGACAGCACTTAACACAACAGCCTGTCATAAAGCCTTCATAAATGCATTATAATGATTCAAAGTATCTGTTAGAAGCATGCATGCACATTTTAATCCATTTAAATGCAGACTTTATTCATTTTAGCGTGACACTAATACTACCATCCCAGAATATAAAGCATCCTGTTACGTTATTCCTAAAAGAATCATTATGTCATCATCCTGCAAATTATGAAGGCTATACAGGTTCAAACTAAACACATTTAGTATGCAATGCAAATGTATCGTGCATGCATTATGAGGTTTGGGTGCTGTGAGTGAGAGATCCACAGACAGTACAGGTGCTGATCTAGTGCAGTGAGCTCCCTCAGCAGGAAACAGAGTGTCATTTGACACAAGCCCAGTGAGTTCAGACTCACTATATGCCTCCACACTCACCTCCTCACTCTGCAAGCTGCCCTCATATCGGGCCTGTTTGCCAGCGACAATGCAAAGATGACAGTAAGTGACAATGGGGTGGAAAAGACTTCACATGCTAATTTTATGGTATCTGATTTCATTATGATTGCTAATCATTATTATCTGAGTTAACCTGGTTTGTTCTGTAATTTTTCAAAAGCACTGGATGAAAAATTAGTTTAGGATTTTATATTAAGTTAAGTTTTTAAAATGAAGCAAAGCAATGCATGGTTTGTGTATGGCCTCCATTTGACTTGTGTTAATCTATTTTGAATGCAATGGATAAAAATGGATAAACGTATTTGCAGTTTAAAGGTGAAGTGTGTAATTTCTTTAAAAAGTTTCTCCTATCCTTGCTAAATATAAGGAGACAACTTTAAGTTTTAAATTAATTTTAAGAATAATTGTTCTGGAAATTAAAGTTTTGTTTCAGTTTTGTGCAATTCTGTTTGATGATGCTAGTAGTGAAATCACACACTTCACCAGTAAAGCTGTAAAACTTTGAAGCTGCTAAGAGTTGTATTTGATAGAACAGTGAAATAAAACATATAAACCACATAGTAGCCAGAAAATATGCTGATAATTATTTGGTGGGTGATTATTTTTTAATCCAGTCGTGCTAACATACATAAAATGTTTGCATAAAACCTTAGATGCGAAAAAAGCCCATGTAGACAGGCTCCATCAATACCTCCACATCCACGTTTGGAGAGCTCTCTCTGGGGTCATAGTCATACAGGGCCACCATCCTCCGTGTTGACACCTGGTGCTGCCTTCCACTCCGTTTGTTCCTCTCTGAGAAAAAAGTTACAGAACAAACAGACAAAATGAAAGAAATTAGTGTTGTAGAGAAAGAGACAACAAAGAACTAATTTTTTTTATTAAAAATATTTATTAAAAATTGTAAATCTTTTTCATTAAACAGACCAACATTCAGTAGACCACACAACCTAAAACAGAACCTTGAGAAAGACCCATTTATGCATGTTATGAAATGGTTATGGATCTTCTGTGATACATGCAACAAGTTTCCTGACTCAAAAAACAAACACAATGTTATATACAGTATATAAATATAAGACAAGTTTAGTACTATGTAAACAGTTATCAACAAATGTGTCAATAACCAATTTTCACTATTCTGAGATGTAGTGGGTCATAGCAAACAGTATGTGACACAGCATGCAAGAGAGCACAATTAAAATTACAATCCAATTTAAACCTGTAAATAAACAAAAAGGTTTAAGGTTAAAAGATCTCATAAAATCTCATGAAGTCCATGCACATTTATCAATTCAAATTTGACTCAAGTTGTTATGCTAATATCACAATTCATTTGTTGAAAATTTACTAAACAACACTAATAAAAAAAATTTACTCAGACTTTTGGACCCCTGTATAAATCTAATAAAACTACATTTTTTACATTTCACAAGTTCAAAGGGTGACGTGCAAATAATAAATCATGCTTGCAATTGAATTACAGTCAAGAGTTGAAGAAAGCTGAGGGGGAATTATGAGAAGACACTTAAATGATAAAAAGGTCTAAATGAAGTAACTGATAAAGACATTCATGGGAAAACTCTGAAGAGGACACAAACCTCTCTTGGATTTCCGGGACCTGCGGTTAATTGAGCGGCCTTCTCTGAACCTATTACAGTTCACTTGACAAGAAAGAGGACGCAGAAAAAATGAAAGAGAGAAGGGAAAAGAATAAAGGCAAGGAAAGTGCAGAGTTCAAAGAGACCCTAATACTCAAACATTGTATTAAAAGGCGAAAAAATACTATCAAATAACAGAAGAGAGCTATTTTACAAACTAGCACCAGGTTAATCTAAAGCAAATCAGAATCAGTGAAAGAAAGACAGAAAATGAAGTACAAGTCATTGGACCAGCATAAGCCACTTTTTAAAAATACAGTAGCATGTACCTAATTTCTCAATGGGGGTGTTAAGTGGCAGAAAACCCTGTTTAAGTAGCTGGTCTATCATTTCATCATTGTCAGTCTGGACCTCTGACACCATGTTACAGGGAATGAGCCCCCTACGGCCAAAGATCTCCGCCCGATAGAATCCATCTGTGTCCTTCTCTCCAAACACCTGTACAACGCAGCAGGAACATATAAACTGTTTTAATGTCCAGTACTTACTGTATACATTAGCTCTTGTGTTGTACTGTTTTGGTAGTCATTTAAGATGTGGTGTGGTAGCACAGATTGTATTATTTTCTAACATTAAATAATAGGTATGGTTGCCTAAACTAGGCAAGAATTGAACAGAAAAACAGATAGATACTGAATTAACAAAAACATGTTGATATAATTGTCATTTGAGGTGTAACCTTTATGATCTGGCCCTCTTTAAAGGGGAGCTCCTCCACAGCAGCATCAGGGTTGGGAGACATCGACAAGGGGTCGTAGTCAAACATTGCCACAAATATTCGTGGGAAGTCCTCTCGCTCCGACTCGTAGTAATCTGGAGACCTTCGTTCTCGTCTTCCATAGCCATCTGCAAAACAGGAAAGAGCAAGTTGTGCTACACACAGATACACTTTCAACCACGCTTTATCCTTTCTGTCTGCACAGGCAAATTATGAGGTAATTTTTGTTAGTTTGGCCTCAGATAACTCAGACATCTGTGACAGCCTGACAAAGAAAGTTTAGAAATGTACATATACCACAGTGACATTATTTATCTTTACAAAAACTAAATATTAGCATACTAAACTAATAAAAGTGCTAATCACACCTGATAAATATATCACACCATTTGATAAAAACATGCAATTTTCCCTTTGCAATATACACAGTTAAATCACAAGTATGGTAATACAAGCATATTCAAAACAGAAGAATGCAAAAACGTTTGCCATGCATGCACAATAAATAAATAAAAAACAAGGAAGGGGTAGAAACATTGCTGTCTTACTGTAAAAACATACTGACATTTGACAGACATGCAGTAACTTACAAGTTTACTGGAATGATCCACTATAAATTGTAGCCCAGTTTTTTTTCTGATGACTTCTGTAATTATGGGACTATCCCAGTAAATAGAAAGTAAATGTATAGCTGATTGAAATAAGTCATGCACCATTTAACTGTAACTGATATAAATACATGACAAGCGACATGTCAGCACTGGTACAATACAGGCATCATAATCCCACAGGAGATGTGCTGATGCACTGACAACATCAAACTCTTCATGTGCAGTAAATGATGGATGGTGGATAAAACAATGAGGGAAGCAATGGAGGGGTGGGGGTGTCATCACAAACACTGTCTGGTGTTTCACGCCACACAATGAGCACAAAGTGAACTGAAATTCTTTGGCCTAAACTGACTGACAGAAACTAAAATAACCCAATAAACCCAAATAAAAACAATTTGAACCATAAACCTTTTTTATAAAATATTTCTCAAAAGTAGTGTCCACAACTTTATGGGGCCACTGTAGCTGAATAAATGTATCTCATCCTCTCTGCCCTGAACGTCTACAGTATATCATCTTTAGGCAGCTTTTGTTTTCCTGTTCCTTGTTATATCAGGTCTAATTTTGTTATTTTTAATTTTTATATGGAAGAGCCACGCCACATACCATATCGGTGCCCTGTTCGCTGTGGGGGGCATTTCCTGCGATGGGCTACATTGGTATAGTAAACATCGTCCTTAGGTGAGAGGTTCCCCTCACTCCCCTCACTGTTATTCTCCAAGGTGATCTCTATGGAAACACCAATCATTTTTAGTATTCCAGCCACCCCCCCCACCCAGCGGTGAGTTGTGGATTATGATGTTTGCAAATACTCTCTAGAAACGTTTTAGGATCAGGACTGCCATTCTGTAGCATTACAAGCCAAAAAGGCAGACTGATCTTAGAACAGTGTTTAAAGCCAGCTGACATGTTCATGGTTGCTAACGGCAATGTTGCTCTAGAGTGAAAACAGCAATGTTCAAAATGATGATGATTTTCTAGTGATGGTGTGGCCTGTTTGGAGTACCATTTGCATTACATCAGTTAAATCAACTCTTCCTTTAAAACATTTGTTTTGTGAATCTAAACACCAAAGGTTCAACCAAAAGCACCAGGATTCATCAACTCCAGAGTCTATGGACACCAGAACTGTCACATGTAGGTAAAAACAGGGAAGTGGGGGGGATGAAAGAAGACAACAGGTGTGTGTCAGGCTGAGGAAGGTCCAAACATCATGTGACCGCACTAACCAATGGAAGGAACGTTGATCGGTCTTCTCTGAGGGGGCGGACAGCAGTGACCCGTCCTACGGCCAGGATGGTCCAGTCTATCCGAGCGTCCTGTTGAAGGAGAGTTCCCTAAAATCTTCAAGAGCAAACATTGAAATGTTAATCAAAACTTGTGGTTCCTTAAAGAACAGAATTCCTATTTAAAAACAATTTCCCTTCACCACAAATGAAAAAGCTGACACTGATTCTTTAAAAAAAACAAGATTCTATTCCCAGGTGAAAATCAAAACAAGGAGGATGAACCCGCCAAAACATTTAACATAATTAAAACAAACTCTGACAACAACATGAGCAGGGTTTTGGCAGAAATCAGATGCTTAACTAAAGACCATTTTGGTTTTTGTTCTGCTCCTTTTGTGTTTGGCTCAGAGAGTTTTGAAGTTCGATTTTGTGTATTATTATGTAGTTTGTGTGATTCAATAAGTTTAAGAGGGCTTTTGGTTTAACAGCAGTAGCTGGATGCTACACTGTGGTCTGCCTCTACACTTTAAATGTTTTAAAGAGACAGTTCACCCCAAAATGAAAATTCTGTCATATGGATTTGAACTATGACTTTCTTTTTTTCTGTGGAAAACACAAAATGTTATGCAGAGCATTACTGAGACAGCCTCAAGCCTGTCATAGTATGAAAAAATAAGTGGTCTCAAAATTCTTCATAATTTTTCATTTTGTGGTCCACAGAAGAAAGAACGTCAGAGACAAATGAGTAAGTGACCAGAATTTACATTTTTGGGTAATGTAACCCTTTATACAAAATCAGAAAGAAACTGCCTTAGTAGTCAGGGTCACAACTACCACAAATGCTAAAATGAACACTTTACCTGCAAAACCTGAAAAAGTGTTTCTCAGTAAATGATTTGTACCTTTTTTATTTCTTCATAGTGTTTCAAAAGCCTAGGAGAGATTCCTGCACTTAAAATATTTAAAGTATGTAAAGATAGTGGACTGTGACATACGCAACAGTGTCATTTGATTTGGAAAACTTCTCAAAACAGAAACAAGAAACACTCAGAAATGGCCTTTAGGTAATCAAAACAAATCTACACATTCAAAAACTTTCACTGGACACTCTAGGAATCAAAGAAAGTCACGTGATATCTAAAACAAATCAAGTCAAGAAACAATCAAGAAAGATCACATAGCTAACAGCTACTCCATAAACAAAACCAAACAAACAAGTCATATCAAAATTTAAAAATAAACAAAAACACAATAATGTTAAGCAACAACTAGTGATAAAGACAAAACCAGAAAACAAAACCAAACAAACAAATGAGATACACCATGAAAGGTGAAAGGAATGGCTGTATTGCTTGTCAATGGGAACATAAAGCAGCTGGTAGATGAGAAGAGGGCGGAATGATGACAGGAGGGGTAGGAGACACACACCAGGGGTTCATCCATTGCCCTGTTGAGCCTGGCAACAGAGTAGGCCCTAATGTCCCTGTGATAGGTCCTGCCAACCTCGCTCAGCCTGACCTCGCTCCGGAACCTGCGCTGAGGATGGTGATGATTTGGATGATAGTGGTAATGATGGTACGATTCCCGCATACTCCTTGACTCTGGAATGATGTCCAGGAGGTCCTCCTCCACGCTGCACTGTCGGGTCAGAGTTCGCTTCCTGCCCATTGCCAGGGCTCGTCGCTCCGCCGGCCCTTCGCTGTGGATAATCCGCATGTTGGGGCCGCACCCTACGCGTAGTGGGCTTCCCCCCGCATATGAATGGTACCCTCCACGGTACCCTAATGAGCCCTCCTCCTCGCTACCACAGTCTAGTCCACTGTCTGGGCTCTTGGTGGTCTGCCTGCTACTGCTGCTGCTCCAGCAGGGACCTCCGGGTGCCCTCTCATCTATGGAGGTATAACGTGGGGAGGAGCGTTGCCTCTGCAGCCTACGAATGCATTTACTAGGTGAGAGGTGGTTTGTTTGCCGTGAGTCCTGGTTATAGCCCCCAGAACTTCTGCACGGAGTGCCCGGACGGGTTTCTTCGAAATGCAGACGCTGACCCTTGACCTCCACCCCAGTGTCTGGATCCTCTTCTGCCACTTCTGGGATGCTATGGAGCCGTTTGTGGGAGCGCAAAGAGCGCTGACGTACCACCTCTCTCTGGAGGTCCCAACTGTCTCGTTCCACACCGAGGTCCTGACGCCTGTAATACGCCTTTTGGAGGCCAGAGAGGGTTTGGCGAGCCAAAGTTTCAGTTAGTTTTGGACGTTTTTCAATAAATTAAAACCAAGATTGTTTTTTGGCAAGTTGTGTTTGGTGGTGTTAGAACAGGCAGAAAACAGTGTGCAAATAGAGAACAAAATGGGAAAAGAAAGACAAAATAAAGACAGGATTAGTTATCGGAGGTCATGGCCAAATGTAGGGCATGCAGTCTCATTCCATGATGGACATGACATGCAACGGAAGGGAATCTGTTGAAGGAAGACGTCAGGAAATGCAAACAGTACAGAAAATGGGATTTGGAAAATATTACATATGCAGGGTTATTTTAGACAATCCACTGACAAAGCACAATCCAACAAAAATCCTAAGATGAGAATTTGTCAAACACAGAACGTTAAAAAATCAATAACCGGCAATCAAAAGAAATAACAAAAAAAAATCTAAGAATCTACTATATTATTAGTGAATCAAACAAACAAACAAACAAACAAAAACAATATGGAGATTCTGCCAAGCAAATTGCGAAAGTTAATACGTTAATAGGGGTTCCAGTCACCTGGAATGAAAATGTTAAAAAAATATTAAAGGACAGAAATCTTTTTCTAACATTTTGAGTAGTTGAAATTTCTGCATTCTCAGAATCAGTAACTTGACAATTAGGAGGGCCATGGCTACACCAAAATTCCTATTGTTCAGTAATTTTGTTTCATTGCTTCATAATAAAATTTAGGGTTGACGGTGGTGGTTCTAATAGTTCTGAGAGGTATCAGAGTGAACTGTAGCACAGTTCTCTATAATTGAAACACACCCAATAACAGATGCATTTAGTCTATAGAATGTATTCATACCACAATACCAATGACTGCACAGGTCTCCAAATTCCAAAAAGATCATTCAAAACAAAAATGACAAAAACTGAAATACAACATACCATTTATTGCTTCATATATTCATATTTACAGTGGAGTATTTTCTCTTGTAACTCTGCATTAAAGTGCATTATATTTACTTATAATAATATATATACTATAATTCATAAATAGATTTTGAAAGAAAAAAGCAAGTCTTAATAACAAACATTTTTCATGAAGAAACAGATATTTACAAAATTGCTAAATTACACTGAGAAAAAGCAAAATTTAACAGAAGTGTAACTATGAGACAAACATAAACAAAAGTGAATAATCATGTCATTTAAGCAAACGTTACTTAAATGAGATTCCCATAATGCCCTTGGAATGATATGTGCAGTTTAGCTGATGAAATAGTTTATCCCACAACTAATTTTACACTTTCAACAGATTCAGCTTATGTAATATTTATACAAATACTAAATTACTGTGGTTAGTCATTACTGCTCAAAAAGACATATTATAATTCATGAGGTAAACACTTCAGGCATGGCAAACAAACTCACAATGTTTATCTGCATATATATGCAATTAATCTTTACTTATACAGGATCAGTTGAATAATCCTTTCGACCTAGTCTGTATAAACACAGTAAACTCTGAAAGTAGTAAACTCCAAATCTGCTATATGTAATATGGACTAATCCAGATCTAAATCTACCAGATACAAATGTATGGTGTGATATCTAAAACTGAAAAAACAGTTTGAAACATCTAGAGAACATGAAAACATATCAATTCTTCTACTCATGCAATGCGTGTGCAGCCTCACGTTAAGCCATTCAGATGTACTGTGCTTTGTATGACTGGACAGGCTTATACAAAGCTAGATAAATGACTGGTTGATGTAAAAGTTCGGTAGTGGAAAACTATCTGCCTTTAGGACCCAGGAGAGACCGAGAATGGGGTGACCTGTCAAGATCCTGCCACTAAGCTCAAACTCTGGGCAGAACATTAGAGGTGCATCAACCTCTAAGATCCCAATTACCATCACAAAAACAAAACCCAGAGCTAGTTATTTTTAAGATAAATTAAGAGCATCCACTTTAAAATCTTACCTCTGAAAAACAGCCTTATTGAGAGGAGTACACACCCATTTACTCAACCTCACATCATTCCACAGTCAGATAATATATCACTGACTGATATACTGATAAACTGAGAGACCAGATGAATTTGATTCCTGAACGAACTATTCACAACTATTTTATTAAAAAGATCTACTTTAGTAGAAAATGTTATTTACAAATTTCAGTGTTAATAATATATAGCTACTTTTTTCATAAATGCTCACGCCAAGCAGAGATTCAGATATTTTCAATTAATAACTAACTCAAACGAGGGTTCACAAGGGAATTAAATTAAATGTATTCATTATATTAAATTAATTATAATTTAAATTATTAAAATTATAATGAATTCATAAAAATGAAAATAATTTTAATATTTTTTAAATACATTTACTGACAAAATTAATAGATATTTTATCTGTTGAATCTGCATGTGATGTGACCATTACACAGCACTACACAATATTAGAAACTGGGAACTCATGCAAAATGGACAGATGTACCACTATAATCTGTTAAAATGTGTAACAACAACAGCTATATAAAATACTACTGATACTTTGAAAAAGGTTAAATTACTGAAACATTCACTTAAAATCATAGGGGAAACTTCAAGTAAATAATTTAGATTAAAGGAATTTGGCTAACAATAAAGTTTGGAGACCCCTGATTATCGTTTGGCATTTTGGATTTTGTAATGGTGCTTTATATCCTTTATGAAGCTTATAAGCTTCAGTCCCCATTCAGTGTATTCCCATGGAAAAGAACAACCAGTACAATTCTTCAAATTTCTCTTTTTGTGTTTCACAGAAGAAAATCATACAGGTTTGGAGCTATATGAGGCTGAGTAAATAATGAAAGCATTTTTATTTTCGGGTAAACTTTTCCTCAAACTGATTGAACTAAGTGTAACTTTAAAACAGATTCCTCTATGTATAAATGGCAACCATCTAGTAGCACCCCCTCTGAGGACCCCTACAGACCACGGCATACTCCATCCCCCTGCGTCTGTCCCAGCCTCTAGCCTGCGGCCCTGCGGCCCACGCCCAAGACAGACGGCGGCCCGTAGGGTTTCTGTTCCATACCTTAAGCGTGTTGTGTGAGTTGATGCTGCGCCGTCGTCCCTCTTCCAACTGCATCTCTGAGTACAGCTCCTCCTCATCCTCCTCCATGATGTCAGACAGATCTGAGCCCCGACTGCTCTCTGTGTAGTAATCCTCGCTGTGACTGTAGTGATGATGCTGTGAGGAAGAAAGAGAGATAGAGAGACAGAGAGAAAGACAGAGAGCGTGAGAGAGATATTCATGACTGAAACAATTGATGAGAAGCTAGTAAAAAAAAGCAAAACAGGAAAACAATGGTGATAAAAAGGACACAGAGCATGAAGAAGCAGGTAGTGACCCTAAAAATTATGATGTTGCATTTTACTACAGAACATTAAATTCGCATGTATTTTAAATAGACAACACAAATCCAATTTTTGGGGGTTTTAAAATGGATATACAACAGATATACTGTTCAAAATGTATTTGGGATGTTTGTTTTTATTGTGGAACATTAATTGAACTCTTTCCATAGTTATCACAACACTGTGTAAACTGAAAGAGAAATGACTTCATGCATATGGTGTATATATATTTATATATAAATAATACCTTAGGACCAGCCGCTCTATAGCAGACTATGGGTTTTTGGGCCCATGGTATGTGAGGTCATGAGGAACTGAAAGAGCACTTGAAAGTTCAGACTCACATGTCTGCCCAGCTCAGAACCTCTGAGGAATTCATCTACAGAAGCCCCTCTTCGCCTGACATGGGGGGAGTCGTATCCATCCTCTTCCTCATCTGAGTTTATTGAGTGCATAACATTACCCCTGTCACTGAAGATGTTCCTCCTCTCCACCTGAAACGCATCACATCTATTATGTACAATGATTCACCGATATATATCAGCCAATCATCAGTATTGTCCAATCAACAGTGTCTGCCAATCAACAGTATCAGCCAATCATCCGTATTATTCACTAAAACTCATTATCTGTTCTATTAAACATTGGCTATTTGTTTATATTAGATAGTTACAAATCCTGCAGTGAAGACAACTTCCTGGGTGAAAATAACAGCAATTATTCAGTCAATTATTACTGTAGTTGTTTAATATTGGTTTGCATTTATCTGTCAGTCATAAATTTAATAGTACTTTATTTTCCTCAGCTAATCTTTAATATCATTGAAAAAATCATAAAACACTTTAAGTTAGCTAAAATAAAATTATTCATTTTAGCATTTCTTTGTAATGAACATCACATTCTATCAACATTTTAAAACAACGGAGAAGAAAAACCACAATATTGGTATCAACATAACAGTACAGGCACATAACTTCTGTATTATATGCCAAATCTTTGGCCATGAATACTAGCAACCCTCCCTGAGAAACTAACATTTTGAACATTAACTTTGGCATTAAATTTTCATGAAACCTTACAAACTAGTCTCATTCTTGATAACTATTGTCTTCAGGGGTCCATCTTTCCCTGCTTTCGCTGGACTCACCCTGCTGTTTGGGGAGTTCCTCTGAGCTGCTTGACGGGCCATCGCCCGAGCCACTGTGTTAGGAATGGGTGCTCCCTGAGGTTGCGGCAAGATCCTCTGGGGTGAGGGTGAGCGTCGGCCCTCTATATGAGGGGGTTCCAGTGTGTGCCCCAGGTGTGAAGGGGGCGGTAAGGGTGATGGGGCCCTGGGATGCGGTTCCCAGGGCTGCCCTAGACGCCTGCCCATTTCTGGCTCTTTGGCATAGGGGTCTCTGGCACTTGGTAGGAGTTTAGGTTTAGATATGGGGTACGGGGAGGGCGGGGGGTGGATGTGCTGCTGAGGGTGGGGGTGAGGGGGTGGGGGTTGAGGATGAGGGTGTGTTTGAGGGTGGGGTGGTTGGGGTGGCGGAACACCGTGAGGTTGGACATGTGGTTGCGGGTGGGTAGGCGGGTAGGCTTGCGGGTAAGGGGGTGGGTGTGTCTGAGAATGAGGCTGGGGGTGAGGTGGAAGATGAGGCTGTGGGTGAGGTGGAGGATGAGGCTGGGGGTGCGGTGGAGGATGAGGCTGTGGGTGAGGTGGAGGATGAGACTGGTGGTGCGGGTGTGGATGGGGGTGAGGCACCAGAAAGCTGTGTGGAATGATGGCCACGGGAGAGTCCTGAGACTCTCCTTGTGCTGATATTGTCCTCACAACGACCTCCCGGGCTTCCAGACACTGGATACGGTTTAGTTCCACCGTAACAAAATCTGCTGTGGGGTACATTATCTCTGCTATCTGCAAACAAATCAACGGGCAAACAAAACAAATACAGGATAAACAAATGTGTCTTTGCAGGCAACAACAATTAGAATTTGTTTCTGGTTTTCCTCACCTCAAAAAAAAATCAGTTTACAAGAAAGATCATTTTTAAAAGGGGCATGATATGGGTTTTTTAAATATTTTATTTTGTTCCTTCAGGTGTAATTATAAAATTACTCATATTTTTGCAGGAACAGTAAACCAAACCTTAAGTTACAACCCCAACAGTGACAGTTCTGTCAACTTGGGCCATTCGACAGTTCTGACTGGGCAATTGGACCATCCTTATTCTTAAACTCACAGATGAGAAACATTTAAAAAATATGTATGTATATATGATTAATAATTATGTTTTGGATTTTTTTGAAGTACAACATAGCTAATAAAAGGTTGACCTAACAATAACAGTTTGACCTCAGGAGACTTGCACATCATTAGAGTTTTGTCTCAGTAAGTGGCCTACATCATCCAACAATATGTGTATTTGTCAGATCCTCCAAATGACTCATATAAACCCCTGCATTATATAACACTGTATACTGGGACAACATTTGCCGCCAATGACAGAAGTGGTCATAAGATGGCACCAGTGAGCAGAATCTTATACTTGCAGATACCTGGAAAGCGCCTAATGTATATTAAATAACAATTTTGACCTAGAATAACTGATCCCTGGTCTGTTTTATTGCTCTGTTAGTGGTTTTAGTAATTATGAGTTAAGGAAACTCCTATAGAAAATGCTTGAAAAATTTTTTGAAAACATTTTGCTTCTCATACATTGTTAATTTTTGTTTGTTCTGAAAGCACAAGACTCAGCAATATCTGGAAATACATTTGTTGACCGAACTAAGGCAGCTACAGCGGATGACATCACTTCACCTTTTGACCTTTAGTGCACACTATATAGCCAATGACACTGGCTCCATTGGAAGTGCCTGTAGGTGTCAGGGGTGGAGGCTTCCATCGAACCTGCAGCACTCCAGGAGTTTGTCCCAACTGAACCTGCACGTCCTGAGGAGGTAACGGAGGGCCTACGAACACAGAAGATTTATATAAAAACACTAAACAAAGAAACAAGATTAAAGAGTTGATTCCAATACATGATTCCAATTCATTTCTATATGCATTAAAGGCTACAGGTTCTATTGCAACGCACTGCAAATGTTGTGTTTGTGGGTAGGCTGTGACATGCCTTTTACTATCAACAACATGCATGCCAGTGTAGAAAATATAATGCACATATAATGGGCATGTTAATGTGTGGGTGTGTGTTTGTGCGCATTACACAGCTGAAAGGGCCGCCAGCTGGCCGCAGACTTTCACACAGTAGGCTGTTTGCTTATGTCAGCACTCCTATTTTCATGTGGGCTGATTTGTCTTAATCATACACGTTTTATGTGGCAGCCAGCAACAGAACTCCACAATCTTTAAACCTACAACATACAACGTAAACTAAACTTGTCATCATCAACTATATCATATCATCATGTTTTATTGAATGCAGCTGGACTCCATTTAACTGCAACTGAGATCAAAATTTTTACCTTACAGTATCCTAAAGCACATTAAATTGCATGCAACTGTTCTATGACAATCTCTCACTTGCAACCAACCAGTTCTTTTGTTTTTTTGGCTCAGTTCTGAAGAGCAGGAAGTCCTGCCACGGGTTCGATTCTGCACTGCTCCTTAACAGATCAAGCTAATCTGCACTGATCACTCCTCCGGCCCCCGCATGACAGATCATCTCAGGAAGAGCTTAATCAATGCTCACCCGTCACCCATCAGAGCCCACAGGAGGAGCACCACCCGGTCCAAAGATGTCATGAATATAACCGAGTGCCTGTGTAAAGACAATGAAGCTAAATTTGGATCATGTAATTTGCGAAGTTGATCCAGAGGAACTGGATCAATGCTCTATAATTGAAAACAGCTCAAAGGCTGTCCTCATCCGATGCTGCTGATCCACAGTTAAACATCTGCAGATGCCTCCAGCATCACGTAATGAAAGCCTACTCTGCTATCCCACAGGGAAGCCCAAGGATGAGTTTACGCTGTTAACGTGCCGCGTACATATCGCACGAGTGCTGAGGTTGAGAAATGTCATGCGCCAGACTAGACCGAGGGCTCATTTATCTCCAAACGTCAAGGTATGCACTCCACTGCGGTGGAAATTAAATAATCTGCAAGAACGACCATCATTCCATCATTTGTGGCCTTCCCTTAATTTACGTTCTGTATCAATTAAAGTATCAATTAAACACAATTATCGAGACAGGCAGAGAGGGAGAAAGCACCTATTCCTTTCAAACCTCTTATTTTGCATTCATGTTTGAACTTGAAATCGTTCCAATTTTAGGAATATGTTTAAGAACACGTGTTCTTCGGAATAGGGAAATGTAGCACACGGGAGGTGATGGTTTTCATGTAGCTTCTCTTCAGGGTTGGGTACACACAGTTGCTGATGGTGCTGCTGGAGTATTGATTACCGGCTAAGTCAGGCCGATTTTGCACACGTTCCTTTAAGATTTATTGAAGTTTGGGCTGCTGTAGGGAATTTACAGTATGAAATTAATGATGCACTATATAATGTATTAATTATAATAGGGTACCTTTTGAGGTTGTTTGATGTATTTAATGGCTAAATTCTAAAAAGTTCACTCTATACCATTGGTATGACTATATATCAAACTGTACAGTATCAATTAAATCATACATGACAGACAGAAACAATGTGCCAATGCCTAAAATTGTCCCTTTACGGGCTCTGTTCAGGGCCACAGCACTGCAGGGGCCTGTATTAATGCAAGAGAAAGCTGGCACTTACTAAAACCATCCTCATCTTGTATGCATATCTGCTCTGCTTTTTGGCACTGCAATAAGTGTGTATACGTCTGTGTGTGCGTGCTTATGTGAAATGTGTGGGAGATAAAAAAATGAGGACTCCCTTCAGAAGCAGATTTCCGGGCATCCCCCTCATAACCCCCCTCCCTCATTGCCTTTCTTTCTTTTCATCTTCTCTCGCTCTGCTTCCCTACTGCGGCAAACGCTCGGCCCATTTCCATTCATCATGCATTCATTCATTTCATCTGCTCACTTTCGTCTGCTCTCCAAAGCCGGAAAACGGGGCATCCTATGGGTCCGCAGGGAAAAGCGTCAAGATGAAGAGAATATAAACGCAACTCGCTTGATCAACGTCTGTGGTAGATGTCTGCTTAATAGGTGTTGTATGAAAACAAGAGCCGACAGTGCACTCGTTTATACACTAACCTGCCATGGGGTTGTTTTAATCAAGGCTGAATGTGCTTGTCTACAGCCTCTCTAGGGTACGAAGCTTATTATAGAGATAAAACTAAACTCTCAGTCACTCACTACAGCAGAAGACTTTCCATTAATACAGTACACTAGTGTTAAGTGAAGCTTTGTAGGAGCTATTAGATATGCTAGATACTGTTAACAATTAGGTAGCCTAGAATGAAACATGGCTTCTTTTATATGCTTTGTCCTGTCCCGTTGCAGAGGTTTTGATCTTTACGACTAAAATCATACAATGTTATGACTTCTACAGTTGTTAAGTTTGTTAAGCCGGAATCCCTGTTACGTCATGGTTTTTCTACCAAAAAATGTATTTCCTTTAAAACATGCATGTAGTAGCATCATTTTTACAGCGTGGTGTAAATAATCTTATTCCATTCTGTCAATTGTCAAACATTCAACATTGTTACTGTAAGAAAATATAAAACTTATGCGAGTTTTATCAATAACTGCAAACTAAAAACAGGGTCTAGCACCTACTAAGTGGCTAAATTCTGTCATTCTGTCATTCTGTTTTCAATTACGCTTTTATTAAATTATTTATTTTATACAAAATTTCTACTTTATCATGACTATCCTGAATGAGGTTTTTGGACCCTGTTTTGTGGGTCATTCATTGAAAGTGCCTCTGGCAACTGACAGGAAAACAGCACAGCAAACATTAAAGCTATATGTGGAATGGTAACTGTTATCTAGCAGCTGTGAGCTCTGCATACAGGCATTACAGCAGATATTTACGGCCTGAGCTGTGAACAGTGTGCTAGCACCTCGTGCTTTCTCACAGCACACATAATGTTCACCTTCTCGTCAATGTAAACAGCTTGAGAAAGGCCTCAATTAGCATCTGTAGACCAAAAGCTTCCATTCACTGATGCAGATGAAGATATCACAAGACCTTCAGTCACTTGCCAACAGCAACTAAGATCTCATTTATTTATTTACTATTAATTATTTTTTTAATTTATTAATCGTCTGCTAGGACAAGCATCACTGTTATTCATACCTCATCCAGCACCATTTGTTTGGTAATTGGGGGATTACAAGATATCAAAAATATAGTTACAAAAAGAGGTAAAAACTACGAACTCCTACAGTAAAGGACAAAACAGAACACTTTAGAGGCCTGGGGATGGGCTTTTTTGTACTGTTCACAACCACCTAGCAACACCCTAAACATCCTAGAAACCTGCTAACAACACCATAGCAACGTGCTAGAAATATTTGGAACTCCAAACAACCTTGGATTGTGGCGCTACCACCTGCAAACTCTAGTCATTTTATAATTAATTTATAATTGGATGTTCCCTTTTCATTAATAAAGTCAGTAATAAGTGTGACTGCATAACAGTTAGATCTCTTACAACCTAGCAATAAGAAATTAATGTGTAAAATTGAGTGTACACTCAAAGGCAGCCGACAATGAGGCGGAGGAACCCACCAGCCGGTTGTGTGCAGAACTCCACAGAGACTTCCTTCTTCTCCCTCTGCTCAAGGAGCAGCTGCCAGGGCATCTGATGAGGTCTGGCCACCACCCTTATCTTATACACTGTCATGGGCTTCAGGTTGTAGAACTGGTATTTGTACCCTCCTGGCTTCACCACATCATACTCTGTGTCGTTCAGGAAGATGGTGTGGCTGTAGTTACTGTTGCTTGGCATCCAGACGAGTTCAGCCGACACCTGAGTGATGTTCTCCACACGAAGGTAATATGGTGCCACTACCACGTCCTTCCCCACCAGCAGGGTGCAGCGCAGCGGATCAGAGAGCCCACGCTCTGTCACACTTTGAATGGAGATGCGATGCGTGCAGGAGGCCAGGTTGAGCTTCTCGATCAAAGATTTAGTGCGACCACCAAACGGCACGCTCATACGCACTTCCTGGTCCACCAGCACGTTGTAGCCGCTGATGGGAGCCCATCCGGGCAGCACCACTGGCGGGTCCCAGCTTATGATCACGCTTTTGGCCAGCTGCTTGATCAAGGTAATACGGCGGGGGTAAGGCACGATGTCTTCTCCGATCTCGTCGATGTTCACGTCCAGCGTGCCTGTGCCATTGCTGCAGGGTCCCAGGAAGTCCATGCCCAGCCCAATGCTCATGCCCAGGCTGCTCACCCCACTGCTGCTGCTGGTGCCGGTTCCCGTGCACGAGCCCAGCGTGTCCAGCTTCTCCGACAGCAGAGTGCTCAGCGTGCTCACCGCACTGCTCGGCATGGAGGCGGGGCTGTGGTTGAGGTAGGACGGTTCCTTGATGCGGTCCAAGAGAGGAACCGAAGGGAGCTCCTCATCTTGTATGAAGTCCACAAAATTGGAGGGAACGAGACCCTGCTGTCCATCCAACAACTCCCCTGGATTACAGAGAAAGAGGGAGAGAGAGATTTACAACAGATGAGCAGACACACTTCAACCATCTACTATAATATGTGTCTGTTAGTGTTAATTTTATTTTTCTTAACAGCTCTGGAGTTTTAAGAGATACCCTCATAGAAGCCATCCTCATCCATGGTCCCATAAACATACAGGTACTTCCCAGCCATCAGGGGGAGCTCTGCTTCAGGGTGCTCATTGGGGCCATCATAAGGGTTATAACTACAGGAAGAAACAACTTTTTGCAAAGCTTACAAAATGCGTACATTATACATTACATTTTACATTATTGGTATATATTCTGGGTTTAGTAATGATGTTTAATAATGGTTTACACAGTCTTGCATACACCAGTTGAACATGCTAAATTGACATGCTAAATCCCATTATTACAGCTAACGTCTTACTGTAACTCACTGTAATATGTTACAACAGCTGCAGCAGGTCTACTCACTTGTAGCGAGCAACACACAATCGCACTTTCCCTGTGTATCTGGACTTAAATCTAGGAGATGAGATGATTTCTTTGTCCATCTGATGGAGACAGAAGGAAAAGTGGACAACAGGGATCAGGCAGGCAAAGACAGGAATAGTTAATGGAACACAGTTAATGGTTTACTACTGTGGCTATCTGCACTGTTGTTTAAACAGTCAAACACACGGCTTTGAAGAAATCAATGTGTTCCCCCCAAGTTAGAGATTTTTGATAAAAGTTTGAAATAATTGAGAGCAAATTCCAGTGTGAAATCTGATAATGTGGGCGATTAAGCCAATAACGCCTGCAGAGCACAGTCTGAGCAGACAGATTGGACTTTTCACACCCACACACACACACAACCTGTCACTTTATACTGTAATTATTCTCATAATGGCCAAATCACTGTGGAACACTACAATCTACTCTATATATTCTATGCTATTCTATTCTATTTCAAAATAGAATATTTCACTATCTGTTCTCATTTCAAAAAACATTTTCAATTAATGGATATTTATCCCGCTACTGGTTTGTGGTCTTTTCTTTTATGTGACTATTTAACCACCAGTTTTGTATAAGTGTTTGTGTGTTGTGCCACTACAAATTTCCCTTCCGGGACAATAAAGCTACTTTAAAAATCACATTAACACTGCAAAGTGTTACATTATTTGCTATACATCAGAAAACAGGACAAGTCTAATTCTGCAGAATAAAAAGTTTTCAGCTATTGCGTGCTATGGAACTTCAGCTTTTCATACTTTTTTATTCATAGTTTCTAAGATTTAAACTGAACTGTTAAACTCATGATAAGAAAAAGTGATGTGAATATACTGATTGCTGATTGGCTATACTCACAGCAGCGGCGATGACGGGCCGCACCTCTGACAGAAAAGCCCGTCGTGGGCTGGAGGGCGTGCTGCGAGACAGGAAGCTGGGTTTGACAGACAGGAGCTCCGCCTTCTCCCCCTCACTCATCTGCAGAGGCCGAATGAGCTCTGAGATCTTACTCAAAGGATCCTCATTACCTTCACACACACACACATACAGAAAGGTGACTTATCACTTCATTACTGTGTAAATCCTCCACCCTCCACCACATTAGCACAGAAAGAGACAAAAAGTGAAGGAGGTAGGTTGCACTTAAAAGGATGTATGAAGTCAGTTCCTCTGAAATTCCTAGTAGAGTCACCACAGATGTTGTTCATCACACAAAATATGCATGTTTAATTTTTAATCCAAAATTGAATTTAGCCCAAATTCTTTTTTCTTAATTTTCAATATTGTATCTATTGTTTTATCATTCAAAACCTACCAAACCTCCTTTATGTGAAATGTTTTGCTTGAAAGTGTCCTTATGCTATCTTTAAAAACATTATGTATGTAACAGTGTCAGGACATTCTCTTCTATCTGTACTATGTCGGTATGTATGAGTACCTTTCCCTGAGGGGGCAGAGAGGCCGTTGAGGAGCTGGGAGAGGGAAAGGGGTTTGGTGGGTGAGCCTGGCGAGTCGCCCCCTGTGAGCTGACTGCTGCTCAGGATGTCTAACTTTCCAGCCTGCAACCTGAACTTCTCCAACTCTTTTGACAGCTGGTTAAACTGCTCACTCTGTGTCCGGCATTTTTCCTCCAGTTCTCTCACTTTAGCCTGGAAAGAAAGAAAGAAAGAAAGAAAGAAAGAAAGAAAGAAAGAAAGAAAGAAAGAAAGAAAGAAAGAAAGAAAGAAAGAAAGAAAGAAAGAAAGAAAGAAAGAAAAAGAAAGAAAAGATTATAATCCCCACCAATGTAATCAGACTAATGGGCTGATAAAAGCATACAAGATTCTAGTGGTAACTATGGCCATTTACAAACAGCTTTTATTAACATACATGTCACAGTAAGACACCTAACCAATAAAAGCTAATGAATGAAGCCGGCCAACTCTACCAACATTGAAAGTGGCTGGTAAGCACAGGACAACGACGGCAATCTACAATACTACAGCATGACCTACATCTGAAAGAAGGATTTTCCTACCAAAAACCACATTGTGCTCTTAGTGCGAAGGATACTTCTCAGCTTCAGACACAACAAAATCAAAGAAAGACAAAGTCAATCTATGTTCAGCTGTTATTGTAAAACAAAACTCTTGCTGGTCATGAAGTTAGCAATGGGAGGTTATATTACATGGAACAGGTTACCACACATGCCAAAATAACAGTAAAAGCCATCTGCGCCTGATGATTTGACAAAACTCACATGAATACTGTTATACAGATATACCATTAACTGCATTTGAGGATCATGTGAGTTTGCATTCTAATAAGCCAATGTGGAAGTGTAACTTGACTTATGCGCACAATATTTACCTTGAACATTATGTTTATGCAGAGATTAAGTCCACATTATTTAACAAACATGGCTGTTTGGGCAAAGAAATTAAAGGAAGGTGAGAAGAAGGGGCGTGTCATGTTCTGCAATCCATCAGTCATTTGAATGGTCTCAACTGATGGTTTCTGCAAACGCACATATCCATGAAACGCTACAGGGTTCACACAAGCAGCACTCATGCATTGGAACAGAGGATCTGTAAGGATCAGCCAGTGAATGAGTAACTCACATTTGAGTAAAATAGCAATGGAACAAAAAAGATTTTGTTTTATCTGTAGTGTTTCATGTTCATGACCCCAACTACATAGGCCATCTTAATCTTCATTTATCTCCTGTGTTAAGCTTCTGTTTATCAGAAAACCACGTCCTAAGAGGCATGAGGGATAAGAGGGTGGTTTGAACTAAAATGAAAGTTAAAATTGGTGGAAAAAAGATTTTTCATTGCAAACAAATAAATACATTTGGCCAATATTTATGTTTTTTATGATAAACCACATTAAATTATCTCAGATTTATGTTTAAAACAAAGTTTTCTATTTGCAAACAAGGTAAAAAAAACTAGGTTAATATGTGTTCTTATTTTAATTTATTATTCTAGTGTATTCTAATGTCATATGCAATTTTATAAGTCCTTTATATTAATATTTTTGTTGGGGAAAAATACTACTTAGGAAAATGTTTTCTTGAAAATGTTCAGTTGAACGTTTCACTATTTACTTTTTTACTTATTATTATTATTTTACATTTCAATATAAACACATTTAAAATAATGATATTATTTTAAAATATATAAATATTTTTAATATTTTAATATATACTATACAACATCTGACTCTAAAAACAAGGCCTATTTTCACATGTATTTTTAACTTTTATAAATACACAAACAACTTCAGTGGGGTATGTATAAAATGACTATAAAGACTGATGGTTTGCGCTAAAGAGGTTCAATAATTTGATCTATGGCGATATAGATCAAAGGTATTGACTGAATGTTTACAGCTCACTCATGGATATGTTTAAGACAGGACAGCTAAAGGAGGTGACAGGAACTACTCCCAATGAGTCACATGGGGAGGACAGAGAAAACACTGAGGAGAAGAAAATACCTGCATGCTGTCCAAGTGATTCTGTATATGCAAAAATAACAAACAAAACAGACCAGTAACATAGTGACAAGAGATGTAAGAAACCAAACCAATCAGTTGCACACATAAGCATTTCAAGCACAGCTCCTGAGGTCACCCAACATCATTACAATAAATGTATCTTTTCTAAATACGGCAGCAATGAAGGAAAATATCAAAACGTGTGTTTAAATTAAATCTTGAAGTGTGTCAAAGAGATGTACTGTGTATTACTTAAAACATTTAGCACAGGTAGACAAAAAGGAAATGTGGGCAAAGAGATTTGCAGAAAAACATTTTTTATTTTTAATTACAAAAGGTATCCAGTAAAACCAATGGAATAACTCAAATGATGAATGTTAAGTGACTCATATGCCAGATTTATGGCTTATATGAGCTAATGTATGATGACGCATGTGGAATGTTCTGTGCTTTAACGTACGGCCTGCTGAGTGACAGTACCATTTAAAGTGCTTGCTTATATGCACGCTTGCATTCACATGCATGCAGTCATTAACATGCAGAAGTTACTCACCTCTAATAGATGGACAGCGCCTTCGTGCTCCTTCTTAGCCTCAACTTGCGCCTAAACGTAACACCAAACATTCCATAAATCTAGTATAAAATATTGTATTACATACATGCATATTGCATGATGCAGTCATTGGCACATTCTTAGTCATGAACATATATTTCTACACCTTTTTCTGGCAGCTGTAGCTTAGGAGCATGGCGCTCGCAACGCCAAGGTCTGGGGTTCGATTCCCAGGGAATGCACAATGCACACACTGGTAAAACAACATGAATGCATTGTGTATGTAGTGTAAGTTTGGTCCACTCTTCTTATGCAGACTGCTCCAGATTTAGAATTGCATTCTTGTGACTGCAGTTGTCTGATCTCTCCATTAGTATTCAATGGTGTTTAGATGTGGATTTATTGCTTGACACTTCACAGTCAAGTGTGTTGTTTTCAAGCATTGCTGAGTGTTTTTGAAGCGTTTAGGGTCATTGTTGCAGCTATGTGACGCTAGCTCCCACAACAGAAATTCAGAGCTGAATTTCTATTGAAAATCCTGTTGCTTAATCAGAATTAAGGGAGGAGAAGAAATAACTATGTAATGGAATGATCTGGAACATTAATTTTAAAATGATAGAAAAATGACCCTAAAGACAATGATGCTCAAATACAACAACAAAAGCCAGATTAATACAAGAGGACACAAGCTCCAATATTAATCAATAAACATTCAACCTAAGCATTTTCTCAGTGCGGTTTTGATTGTGGTATTGTATTAAAATACTGTAAAGTACTGAACAGTACTGGGTGTTATTTGAGCGCTGTGTAAATGACATTAATTTATTCCAAAGGGTTTGGTTTTGGTTAAATAAACTTTAGGGAATAAGGACTTGGTGATCCAGTGCAGTGAGCCGTAGAGTCATTCACTGGGACTAACAGTAGCTGTAGAACAACATTCAGTTCCACATGAATAAAGGGAACATCTGTTTGAGATTCAGCCTCTGCAGCTTCCACACACAACAAATCAGTCTCCAAACATGCACAGAGATACATTTTTAGAACAATACGACTGCATTATGTGTTAATATTTCCTGACAAATCTATGTGTGTGTAATTTTCTCTGTGTTTCTCCTCAGTAATCACAGCGGTCAATTCAATAAACGCAGGCAATAAGTCAAACATTTCAGTGGGCGAAAATGTTCTCACCCTCTGGAGAACATGTCAGATTCCATCATCAGAGAGCCGTTTCCTCTGAGCTGAGAGACTGGCTCATACTCTTCATTCAAATGGAGAATGAAGAGAAATATTTCTGATAAAACTTTTCTTCATTAGGATCTTTTGACAGCTTTTTTTATTGACATGATTTTATTATTGGGTGTGTTTTCAATAATGGCCACTTTTATGTCCCAAGGGTTGATTTTTAATAAAGCTCTGCCTTGTGTTATATAAAAGTCACATAAAACTGTCATGGAAACTGGTTACCGTGCCCACTTATTTTTGTTTCCTTTCAAATACCTATTATGTAGAGATTTTATTGTTTAACTCATTTATTATTTGAGTATTAAATGCTAGCTATGAAATTAGCCAATGGAGGTAAAGATGTCATTACCTTCCGTTTGTCATTACCTTCACCACAAAATGAACTGAGGTTTGGCACAAAGTAATTTGAACAGAATGACATTTGTTCATGACGTTTCTAGGGAAATAAAAACGTACAACAGGGACTGACATCTTGATTGTTTTGGGTTAATTGGATCACTTGACATACAGCAATTGACTAAACAACCATATAATTGTTTTTTAATATCTCTGTTTGCCTTGACCACACTACAACATGGAAAACATAATTTTCAAATGTATCCATTAGGGAGATTGTTTTAAAATGATTAGTTTACACTTTGTTGCTGGTCCAAGATGGCCTAACATCCTAAACCAGCTTGACCAAGATGTTCTATTCAGCACAGCTCATTTAAACTCTGGCCTGTGTATGAGCTGGTACCAGTGGTTGGGGTGGACAGAAACCTTGACCTCTCACCTTCTGCAGAAGGTCAATCTCCTGCTGCTTGGCACTAAGGACGGCCAGGGCTTGTTCATGCTCTAATTCTAGCTGCTGCCTCCTCTCTGCAGCCTCTCGCATATGCTGGAATGAAAAAAGAGCACAAGATAAGAAGAAACCCATCCCAGAATGAACAGAAAGAGTGATAGCAATGAACAATCGTTATTAAATGCTCCAATACAGCAGCAAAATAAGAGTCTCTGCATTGATCTATAACTAGATCCTCAGCTTTTAGGAGATCGTAACCCCGTTTTGAACCCTTTTCTTTCAGGAGTATCTGATCTAAAAGCTAGGATTTTTGTCTTAGCCGTGCTGTCAAAACAGCTTAAACCAGCTTAAGATGATTCACAGGTTCAAGCCAGTCTTCCAGGCTGACCAAGTTAGTCCTTAGATGTACTACCTACCTGGTCAAGGTAGTCTACCATTCTGATCAAGCTGGTGTTCAACTGGTTTGCAGGCCAGTTTGACCAGCTGACAAATTCCAAAACTATCTTAGGCGAAGTTTAAGCTGCTGTTTTCATCAGGAATGTGAACACACAGTATTATCTAATAAGACTGTGTCTATGTGTACAGATTATACACATATCTGTTGCTTACCAAGTACTGTACTAGAAATCAGAAACAGAACAAAATGTGGTCATCAAACAGGGTTGTGTTCATTTGCTTCACCCCTTCAGGTAAAGCAAAAACAGTGATGCATCGTGTCAATCAGCCAGACTAAGCACAGCCATGTAGCTCTTCATAATCAATAAGGGCATGAGGTTACAGCTCTGTACAAGAAAGAGTGCGCAAACAACACAGCATGTTCATTCAGTGCCGATTACCACCCAGCAACATCCCCGCAAGCTCCCCTGACCTGTAAAGGTAAACAAGAGACAAAACCTAGCAAAATTCTTTCCGTTTGTGACAGGAGAGGTTAGAGGCATAAAAGGGTAAAGGCGGGATGATCCATGCTGCCGTGAAGGAAGAATGCAGGGCACAGGAAGGTTAGAATAATTTAACCTTCAGAGGATACATAAATTGTAATATGTGTGAAATGTCACGGGTCTGATCATCAAGTGATGAAACACATAGAAACTTGGAATAGAAAGTGCATTTTTAAACCTTTCTTTTACTTATTACATGGCACTCTGGAATACTTAGTTCTGATTGGACTGCTGCGTTTTGCAGTGATCACCGACTGTATAACTGACTGCTGTCCCCGGAAAACTTAAATGAATGTTTCATGCTCATTTATTGATTTATTTAGTAAGCAGCCATGCAATAAGCGGGACAAATTACGTTTTTTACGTAGCACTACAGCCAATTGCATAAAAAACTAGTACAAACCTTGGCATTAACAATTAGACAAATATGACCATGAAATAAGTAATCCAAATTTTAACCAATGTCATATGACTCTCTATGTCCAAATCAAGACTTTTGATAGGCTGATAATTTCCAAACATTTCACACATCGTACATTCAGCAAAACTAGCACCCCAGAATAACCCAAATGAAAGAAAAACTGGCATATTTTCACAATATTTATAGTGTGTGGGTTTACAATAAAAAAGGGCCAATCAGGTTAGTTCATCGTGTTGGGGGAGGGTTTAATTGTGCATAACTCTTGTGTCATGCACAAACGCATTCCACAGTGCTTTAGCCGAGCGTTCATTCAGATCTCAAGACAGCATCCAGATCAACCGTTAGTACTCAGTCAAAAATCACATTCAGTTAGTGCTGGCTTCTGTAAAGACTTTAGAGATACCTCATGAATGAAATATGGAGGGAGGGGGAGGGGGGCAGGAGAGGGGCGTGTTAGGGGAAGGATTGGGGACTCCGGACTCCTAGTCGATCACAGATCCACAGTTTGAGGGCACACGACAGCTCTAAAAGGTAAAAAACAATCCTGTGATACCATATAAAGAGGACAAAGGGAGCAAACAGAGGTGCAAGTTAATACAGATGAGAGGGGAGGTCATTTCTAGATCGCACTCAAACATGGTCAAGTAAGTTCACTGAAACACCTGTTCTAAGACATGGTACTGTCACAGTTCACACTAGCACAGTCAAATACATCACACTGGACCCAATCTACATATAAGAGGGCTAATCCAATCCTTTCAGTCTAATATCCAGATGTTTATATTCCAAACGACCATCAGGAGTGTGGCAGGTTCTTACCTTCAGCACCTGCTCTAGGTTCTCCAGTTTGCCTTGGACCTCAGTTCTCTCCAACAGAGCGCAATCTCTCTCCACTGTCACTGTGTACAGAGCCTCCTGTAACTGCTCATACTCACTTTTCACCTGAGAGAGAGAGAGAGAGAGAGAGGAAGGGAGAGGGGGCTAATTAAGAATTACTAACTGTTTCTTCTTTGACCTCGGTTGGAAGGGTGAAAGGTCATTCTTTACCCGCCAACAAAAATAGATTTCAGCTCTTTAGACAATAAAATCACCCATAATGTCAGAATCATGACCTAGTGGCTTGAAGCCTTGGCCTAGTGGTGTGCATGCAATGACAGACTGGGCTGTGCAGTGAAGAGATCTTTTTATTAATCATATTACATACTGCTGATAAATACCCAAAGGAAAAGCTTACTGCTCAGTGATTTCTCTTTCTCTTCTCAGGAGACTTAATTCAGATCTTATGTTTCATTTTGTCAAACTTTGTCTCAGTTTTCTTTTAACTTTATTATTTTAACACAATAAAATGATAATACAATAAAATTCCATGCAGTAAAAGTATAGAGCTACAATTTATTATTAGTTCAGATAATTTATTCTTGGAAGAATTTTATTAAATATGTTTATGATCATATTAAAATACTTTAGATCACAGATTTTACCTTGTGAAATTTGAGAACAGTTTTGAGCACTGTTTAAAATATCTTCTGAAACTCGTGAGATCACGTGAGATTTCTGGAGTCATTTAACAGAAAAACTCAACGAGCAGAAGACTTAAGTTAAAAATTCCCCTTTTACTCTAACAGGTCAAGAGAAACAACAGAAATATTGAAGAGAGCTCATTTCCAACAGATAAAGCAATATACACACATGTATAGCCTTTAAACTACAGCTCTGCCACAGTCTGGAGTAAGTGTATTTTGAGGCAGAAAGAGAGGAGGGGCTGACGTCCTGTATCGATCTCAGCGTCACTCATGATAAAAAGCCAAGCTGTCAGAGAGAGGCAGTCAGTACACACTCCACACCTGCCTGATCTGACACTTATCTCTTATCTGCAATCTGACCCCCACAGCTTCCCACAACCACAATTAGGGCTGAACAGGCCTGTTCTAAAGGAAATATGTGTGACCTATTACATCTCTGCTGTTGACTCTTATGACATTCAACCTGCATGTCTTGGATAATAATGATGATGTGCAAATAAAAGCTGCAATTTATAAGTTTTGCCTCTCTACTGCCATCTCTGTTTGAAATATAAAATTACAGGATACTTGTGGAGTTATTTTCTTAATGTGGATGACAAATTTCAGGTTGTGGGAAGTTGTGGCCTACTGGTTATTGAGTCGGGCTTGTAATCAGTGGGTTGCTGGTTCGATTTCAGTACCGGCAGGTAGCAACTGACGCTGCATCATACACAGTGCCTGGACTAATATAGTAGTCAGCTCTTCTTCTTTCTATTTACAGATGGACAGCATTATTATAAACTTACCTTGTGAATCGGTAAAGTAAGGAGTTGTACCTCTGATCTGTCATGTATTTGCTCAGTAACAGATTTTTGTTTATTTTTAACCACCAAAAGAAAAGAATTGTAGCTTTAATAAAACAAAACTGACCTTATTTTAATTCCTATTTTCTATATTATTTATTGTATAAAGAAAAAATGTTTTTTTAATCTTTCATCACAGTGTTGCTGAAATAGATATTATTTTCTGATGACGTAATCAAAGCCTCATGGGTAGAGACAAATAATCTTAACCAATAATATCAAAGTCTGCTAATTATGTTCCAAAGAACCTAAAACAATTTAAGACATGAAAAAGAATCCTCCACTTTTACATAACTTTTATTTTCTGGTAACGTAATAATTAAGGCAGAGAGAAATAATAACTAATAATATCCAAAACTTGTACTTTTAAGAAAATATTATTCAAAAACAGATCAGAAACTACTGGGACATTAAAAGTAGGACTTTCAAAAAAAGCACACGAATTCATTCCTATTTTATATAATTTCAGTTGGAAACAAACCTCATCTACAGATGGGAAACTACCTCAGAACAAAAACAGCCATTAAGCACCACTTTCCCACCACGCCAACTACCTCCCAACAAAACCATTTCTATAATCGAATTTAAACTGCATTTCTCACATTTCAACATTCCTAAATGACCCTCCTTGTCTAATGTAACACTGAGCCACTACTAACAGACAGTATGGACCCAAGCTGTGCAGCTGCCATGTTGATGAGCATGAAACAGAGCTCTAGACTCAATGATGTCTCACTCTCAAACTGCTATTTGAGATGGGGGAGGGGGGTGTACTCACAAAATAAGCCATGCATGAAGGACTGTTCTTTTTAATACAACAGTGTGCTCACATGACTCGACCAAAGACACTACGCCCCTACTGCTCTCAGATCAGTGTTGTAACATAAGAAGCTGTTTATGCTATAGGTCAGAAACATACTTGAAAGCAGAATTTGCTTTGCTTCCACAAGGGGCGCTATAGCTGATATTATAGCTGATATTTGAGTGAACCATCCACTTTTTTAATCATTTTTTTTCTTTTAATGCAACTACTGGCATGGTGGAGCAGGGGTCATGTTAAAATATAATACGTTTATTGCAAGTTAACCTCACCTAATAATTAAGTTTACTGCCACAGACATTTGAAAGCAACTCTATCAGCTCTTGTGTACTAAAGTTTACATGTAGGTTCAATTATACCTCATAGGAGAGCTTGACGATAGATTTCTAGCCAAAGACTTAATGTAGGCTGACATACATACACTTGAGTCCAAGTGTAATCCAGGTCACAATTTGTCCTGCAAATCCAGCATATTTACTGTAACTATATAAATATCACACAATTACAGTACAGTCTCTGATGATTGTGCATCACTAGGATAACTGTTCCTTTATTTAGCAGCTATGCTGTCCGTTTCCAAGCAGTTCCTTCCCTCTCCCATCACTTCCTGTGTATTTCTCATAGACTGCATTCATAAATGTCTAATGAGAGAGAAGGGATCCTGTTTTGCCACAACGTTTGACAACGCACCTACCTGGAAGTAACAAATGCAGCCTACCTCAGCGGGAACACGCTGCTCTGCCAGGAAGGGAGGCCAAAATGTGCCTCCAACTACATACTGACACACAAGACTATAAGATGCAGGTTATGGGGTGCTGAAGTTAGCAGGCATAAATTGGCAATAGCAGGCCTGCAGGTGTGAGACAGAATTGGGGGACAGCAGAAAAGTGCTTATGAAAACAAGACCAAAGCAGATGATTATATATCACAGATGCAGCATCAGAAGGCATAAGCAATGGAGGCTGTTTGTTACTGCTGTATGATTAGGACTGTTAGAAAGCAGACGGGAATGTGGACGGTGAGCACTGCTCTTTGACTTTTTGATGTAATCCCTGGGAACTCTTTAAATTGGGCCCACGTTTGTCTTTCAAACTGTAAACGTTTCAAACTGCAATGCATGAGTTTGAAAGCTTTTTATACTTTTGAATGACTTAAATTATTGTTTTTGAAAGATTTTACAGTAGTTACTACAGCTGTTAATATAATTATGGAAGTTTAATTCCAAAAGTTAATTTTTAGTTTTTTATTTTCAATTGATTAAAATAAATAAAATTTTGAAAAATGAAAACAATTATAATAGATTATAATATTATTAAAATATTTTATTCTGTGGATCTGAAATTTTGTTTGGTAATAGGAACATAACTGATGTGCTGTGTTTAGTATGTGAGTAATATTCAGTGTGTCTGAGTGACGGCAACATGACTGATGGCCGTTACTGTCTATCAGCGCTGAGACAAAGCAGCACTTGAAAAAACGCTGCTGCTCAACCATGAACCGAATCATGTTTTTATATATTTCAGCTATTACATGAACATAATATCCGCCTAGTCCAGAGAGCAGCGCTTCTTCATATCCTCAAACTGCCCAAACTGCCCAGTGAATATCCAACACACACACACAGCCCAAAACTCTGGCATACAGTGTCTTTTGTGTATGATGTATCATGACATTCTCATAAAATGATCTGCCAGGAAATTGCTTTTCCATGACTATACAAACAAACCCACACGAAAGAACTTCAATAATCAACACACACACACACACACACACGCACACACACACAGCTATACAAACACATGATGAATGAAATACAATTGAACATCCAAAATATATTAAAAACCTTCAAACTGTTTGCCTTCATTAACACATCAGATGCCTTGTGTGTAGCTAAATGTGATTTACGATTCCTCTAGAGAAAAAGTGTCCACTCACAGGATGGGGATGAGCTGAAGGTGTTTGACTTTTCATCTTCATACAGTAAAATCACTCTTGAATTTAGCAAATAAATTCTTAAAAACAAATGCATCCACACATCATTTTTGAATGTACAAAATGTCCTTTGTAATAGAGAAGGATCTACAGACTACAGATCTACAGAAAAAAAATAAGAACAATGTTTTTTTTAAGAACCTTTCACTGAAAAATTCTTTGGAGAACCAAAAATTATTATTATTTGACAAAAACTGCCACAAGATAGCTTACCATACCACTACAAGAGCATGTTAACCAGCTGCCAAGAGACATTACCATTCATCAAAAGATTAACCTGTCTGTAAGCACAACGTAGGACTGAAATGAATTAGACTGTATTACTTTTATCTATGACTCCAGAGTCCAGATTAGTGGGCTTGTTACACCAGGTAACGTGTCTTAGTGATTTTGTCTGAAATACAAGCAGTTTCTGAGGCTTGCCCTGCTGAAAGTTTTAAGAGTTTTTGTTGTTAGTGGTGGTGTTAATTTAATTCTGTGGTCGTATTTAAACTGTACTTTTGTAGTTTCTAGCATATATTCTAAGATACTGTATCCCTGTCTGTCAACTTTGACATGCAAACACTGTTTATCTTAGTCAAGAACTGACAGGATATGACCACATAATTACTTGAGACATTTGATTACATCATTTTGCAACCGTCAGTTTGAAACTTTGTTATGTACCTCACGTTGCTGTAAAAGTCACATATCAAAATACTAACTGCCTGACCTTTCTTACAGCTGACATGTACTGCTAACTGGCACTCTAATTGAAAACTGATGTTATTCACCTTTGCAGATCATAATTATTAACTTTCATAAGGTGTCTCTCTATTAGCACAATCAAAGATCAGCAGGATATTTACATACATCCAGGCTCATATTCATTCTCTGTTTCAAAACTTAGTAATCTGCCTACAAAGGCAGCATTTTAAGGCATCTTATACTCTAAGTGTACTACTGATGCCATGGCTGTTCCAAAAGATTTTGTTTCAATTATCCATCTAAATGTAAAGCAGCATCACACATATACTTTTTGAAGAAGGCAATCCCATAATGCACTATAACAAGTCCTGTGAAAACAAAATCCAAGATGGCATACACTCAAGAGGAAAGTCAATTAAAAACGAATACTTCACTCAATACTAAAAAGCATTAAAAACTGCATAACATTTTTTTTACTTAATATTTATGTTGACTGTGTATTTTATGCTTATTAGTGTTGCTGCGTTACCGTAACAACATGAACTTCAAACTCCATTAAAACAGACTGTAATAGATTTTTTTGTTTCTTATTAGTCAGTGATCCATTTACAATAGGACACTACCTTAGATGGCAGCAGGCAGTATAAAGCCTCACTGGGTTTTTGAACATTTATACACTGTGTGTGGATACAACCATGAGTTCATATTTGAACTCATCAATCTCCCAAGCGAGTGGGTGGTCACTGATGTGCTCCAGGAGGGCAGAGGGACTCAATGGATTGAGTTAGAGGATGCAGGAAGGTGTAGCATGCAGCCCAAGGCCTCCAGCTTTATAAAGAACAATCCTCCACTTCCACTCAAGTGGCAAAAACACCATTAGTGCTCTCTACCAGAGAACAAACCACAGCCAGAATGCATTACAATGCCACTGTGTGTGTGTGTGTGTGTGGAGGGTTTGTTATCCAGCTGTAAGCCTGAACCAGACTGACTGCTTACCTGCTCATACTTTGCTGCCTTCTGGATATCGTTGAACAGCTGGAGATTCAGACGCACTTTCTCTTGTAGAACATGCTGAAGCTCACTCTCCTGCAAACACACACACACAACCATTAGATTCTCTGATTTTTTTTTGTGCACATTATCACACTTCCTGTTATGTGTTTGTCAGGAATACTCAATGGCACACACAGATAAACACACGTTTAGACTGCAGTTTTCCTGAAAAAAGAACAGAGGTTTTCCAACCCAGCTAGTGTCAGTCAATGCATTATTCATTTTGAGAAGAACGAGAGAGAGTGAAAGATATACACAAACCTTAAGGGAAAGAAAGAGGGGAAAAAGAGAGCTAGAGAGAGACTGCAGCCCATGTGAAAGTCTGACACTGAAGGTTTTAACTACAGAGATCAGCAGTCAACAGAAATCAACATGCCATCTTCCCATAACACCTCCAGAATAATCTAGTGAAAACAGAGAACAGAGAGAGAGGAAGAGTGAGGGGGCTTAAGAGTCTATCAATAAACTTATTCTCATTATCACTATTATTAGCATATTTATTGGCATATTCATTATTTTTAAATATAACGCTCCCATTATTTATTTCTTTTTGCTAAATTATTTGCTAAATCTTTTTGCTAAATTAGTGTTTATACCACAGTATTACACATAAAACCAAATTTATATTGATTTAATTTGTAATCATTATTTCATTTTTCTTTAACTTATTTATGCTGATAAGACACCACCCAGCGAGAGGAGAGGACAGAACACAGCCCGTTAGACCGCATGCTGATTTTATGATTGAATCATCTGTTTGCTTTAAATAGCTCTGTGTAATTAGGTTAACATCTCAAATCATTGGTTAATCTTGAATGCAGCCGAGAATTTGCATACGCCCCCTAACCCCCATCCCATCCAGATTAAAATTCTTCGCTCAGAGGCAGTGAAGAACTTAATTACACCGCAATAACATCCATGTGGTGTGACGCTAACGTCACTTAAACGTGTTATCTTGAGGAAGAGCCACAATTACAGCTTTACGTGTTCTTCTGTATCTAAACAGCAGAGAAAGACTGACTTTCTGTCACATTCCCCAGAGGAAAGTTTAATTGTTGCTGTAGATGTTGCTTGATCCTCAGATGTTGCTTTTTCATAGCTCAAGAAGACCTAATGTCTAGTTTAAGTATCTGATGTTTCTCTTAAAATTATTTTGAAAATATAATTAAAATAGACACAAATAAGACCTACAGACATTAACATATAACATTTACATGCAAGTTCAAATGCAAAATGCTAAATATTTTAAATAATATGTTTGGGTCTTTTATGGTTCATACTGAAATCACACTGTCTTCATGAAAACATCACAGTTCAAATTCCAGAAAAAAAAGCCCAGTTATGGACCCCAGTTATATGTGTCCTCCACAGTTTCAGGAGAAACACCTGAGGAGCAGGAGACTTCAAAAGTCTCCTGGATTCTCATCCTGGTTCATGATGCTCTGCAGGTCTATTAAAATACTATTAATTTCTTCTACCCCAATAACACTCCCAAAATAAAAATGCAATTAAAAAAACAAAGAAAACCAATAACACCTGATGTCACACTTTAAAAATAGTTTCCGCCATTCATACACACGCTGAGACACACACGTCTTGCTCCACAACAGAAGATCACCTCTATTTCTCTCCATTCAATCCCATCGAAACGTCATTGTGATCTTAACTGCTGTCAGTTCTCTGCAGTCACTTCATATGATGGCATTGGCAACATACTCACTTAACATCGATCCAGAAAAACTCTGAGAAGACAGACTGAGCCTCTGAAAAATGAAGTGACCCGGTGTGGAGGAGAGACAGATTAAATGATTACAGATTAGACACATATAAACCTTATGATTGGCATTGAACGTGCAACATTAACAAATCGTGTGAGGCAGCCCAAGAGATGCAACGCTGGTGCTGCGGCGGCCTAATTTGCATGGGCTGCGGATATATGAGCAAACAGAAAAATAGGAGGCATGCCATGAGGGAGGTCATTACAGAAATGTTCATTCTGCTGGAATAGACTGCTAATAATGTATAAGAAGTGAGGAGCACATTAATTAGACTTACAAACACGTCAGGCTTATGTACCTAGAACCTTTTATTCTCTGTACGACAATGTGTGTTTTTGGGGCTGTGTGCCAAATAGTATACTACTATACAATATTTACTATTTGTGCAGTATACAGTATGCATGCTTTGAGCAGTATGTGAATTTTCAGCGAAAATAGAATACGCAAAAGACCTAAAGGCATTTGTCACATTTGCTCAAACATGCAGCACACAGCAGAACACATTGCATGGAATAGTGTATCCCACAATGCAATGCACTTGACTTGACCTTCCATTGCCATTGTGATAACCGAAACCAAAAGTAACATCAGCTAAATTGTTGGCTTTTTACATCTTTTTTGTGATTGGTCTAAGAAGAGTTTTAGTGTTTAACCCCAAAATTTGGATCAAAATACAAAACAACCATTTTTATTGTCAGGACCTCACTCGCTGAAATGAAAATGCAATGTAGTGAGGTCATGTGACAACAGCAAAGCATACTACTTTTTCATGAACTATTTAAAAAACAGTAGGCTTTATTCAATGTAAACTATATACAGCAAACAGTATGCAAGTATTCCAATTCCATTCTGAACACAGCTTGTACGTTGTTTTTTTAGATCCAGACATCCTGTGTGTGGAACGTGTCCAGTCAGAGCCGGGGTAATGGATGTCAGGTCCTTCCAGGAAAATAGCGACGCTGACCTTTGAGACAACACAATCTGTTCTACTCTGTGCTTGTTCGCCAAATGTCCCTCTATCTTCGCAATTGTGGTTCCTTCTGTCCCTAGACACGTTTCTCAAGAGATCGCCTTGACACCAAGATTCAGTTAAACTGAGATTGGTGGTACTCACTGAGGGCTTTGCGCCTTGAGTTTTGGTAAGAACACTGAGATTCACAGGTTCTAAGGAATGGGTCAAAAAGGGTAAAAGATTTTATTTTCTGATGAAAATGTGTTTCCCGTGTCTCTGCTGGGTAAAAGTTCTTGCCATTTTCCAGTTTATGTGGTTGCTAGAGTGTTCTGGGTGGTTAATAGGTTGTTGTCAGAAGAGTCATCTGCAAGTATATGATATTGTGACAATACGATATGACTTGCATTCATTTAATTGCCAGTTTCAATTGCCCACTAGTCAAAAATCATACCTATGATCATTTAGAAATGTAACCACACACCTCTCATCAACAAGCAAGTTATAATTTATGCCTGTAGCACAAACAGTTTGGGAAACTTTAAATATTATTAGGAATTCAGATGACTTAATTTAACCAAAATAGTTGTTTTTATATATGTACTTTGTAATATTATTTAAAGTGCTTTATATTACTTGAATCCTAACAGAAAAGATCATGTTTAATTCAAAGTCCCATCTGCTCTGACTGACCACTCAACAGAAGTATGACCTTAGAATCAAACAAACAAGAATATTTTATTCCCCTATGGCAAAGTCATACCAGTCAGTTCAGCAGTGCACATCCAGATAGAAATACATCAGAGTCCTGTACATATGCTTACACAAAAACTTATTTGTCACATGAATTAATGCATGAACAGCCACAGTGCTAATCATTTTTGACCTAATAAGGCAAATACTGAACACATATGTTTATGCTTTATTGAACATTTGCCAAAAGCATATTGGCGTATTTGATTCTCACATGAATGATCTCTAATCTAATGCTCTGAGTGACGTTTCTATTCCAAATTAACCACCATCGGTTTTCAATCTGTGTTACTATATTTAAGATGACATTTTAAATATTTGGCTCAGCCAAACCCGTACACACAGCACTGAAACATGACATTTCAGCATGTGTGTGTGTGTGTGCGTGCGTGCGTGTGTGAAATCACACATGCATTTAGCTGCATTGGCACAGATGTTTGCGTTTCACATGTAAATGTAATGAGTGAATAAGACATGGGCAGATGGGCCCATATGAGAGACCATCTCTCCATTTCACCCTCCAGACACGACAACACAACCAGTAACAGTTTTCCTTTGCAGGCTGCTGATCTTGGACAAAGCAACAGAGTAGAGGAGGGACTTGTTGACCCCTGCTGGTTGTGTGCACTGTTGAGTATATAAAACATATTTCTCTATTGACAGAGAGTTTACAGTAGCCATTTATATTTACAGAATATATATTGCATATAGCAACATTCATTATATTCATTAAATATAAAATTATACAGAAGATGTTCTGGAAGTGACTAATATTGTGGAGGCCTATTTGAAGTGTTAGATGGTCATTAAATTGACTGTCATTGAGAAGAACAGAAATGATAATGGACAGCTTTAAAAAATCTACTTGGAAGTAAATGGAAACTGTGAAATTGGGTTCTGTAGCACTTCTTCCTTACTTTTGCATCATGTAGGGACAGCACCTCTTTTTTCATTTTTTTTCCTGTTAGCCTTTTTAGAAGGACACAGAATGACCACAAAAGCACAGAGTGCAGCCACTAAAGCCGAAGGGACAAACTGCCCTGCTCGGTCACTAATGGACACACACACACACACACACACACACAATATAGAACCGCAGACATGAAGGCACACATGTACTCACAACCCCACATACACTACACAAACAACCCAGGGCACCTAACAGACTGTTCAAAAGCTAAAACACACGCACACACACACTGTTTTTAGGTTACTGAGTTTGCCCCCTTCCAGCTCTGCATTCTACAAATGAATAAAAATATTTAACCAGATTGTTTTTAAACTTTTTCTAAATATTATTCTCAAAATATTCTGTAACAACATTCTTTTAATATGCGCTGTGGAAACCTGTAGCATTGGAGATCTTTTTTGTGTGTGTAAACAAAATTATAGTTTTAATACAATAAAAGTTGTATTTTCACTTGAAATTCATTTAACTAGTTAGCAGGACCTTATAAAAACCTAGCTGGCTGTTTTTTCTGTTTTATCTATAAAGTTGGCATGTGCATTTTAAAAGTGTGCCTGGTATCCATAAGTCCCAAGCAAAAACAATGTAGAAAAATGAAATGAATAAACTAAACAACTGTAATGTCCTGATTTTGCAGAGTAAGGCTCTTGTATTGACATCTTTTGTTGATCCCGGTCCTCTAACCCAATCTAAGCCTTACCCTGATATTAGCACCAACGCTGATCCTAAGATCTGATTGGCTGACAGAAATATTATGTAGACAAGTCACAGAATCATACCATGTGAAAATTCATTACATTTATTAATGTTTTTGTCCAGGGTCTCTGAGAACTTAACATTTCTCATAGAGGAAGGTTAAATTGTGACATCAAGTTACATTTTTTCATATTCAAAATTAAAACAACAATTACGAAACACCAGACTTTTCTAACATAGTCCACAATACTGGCATAAATGTGGCCAAGATCCTCCAGATATCATACAAATGTCTTTAAAATAGTGCCATTACTCTATTTATAGAGTGCTGTATTTACAGCCCAATGGTGTCAAGCCAAAATCTGACTGCATTTTACCTTAGTGTCACATCAGAGTTTCTGCTTTGATGGAAGGAAATTCTACTGGCCCTAGTTACATTGTGAAAAACAAACCTTATATTCTCCTAAAAAAGAAACAAATAAGTTTAAAGGAGGTTGGAAAGGATGAATATTCTGCAGATACACAGCAAACAAAGTTTAATAAACAAGCAATAGGCGCTCTCAGGCTTTGATAATGTTTTTGTGCGTACAGACCTGCCAGGAGATTACGCTCAGTGTATTTTTACAGTCATTACTAAGAAAACTGGGCCTCCTGTGGTATAAAGAGACTCCCACAGGATTGAAACATTTACACAGCTGATTCTCACACACTGAGAGACATGTGTCCTGCTGAGACACACACACATACACACACACATCGACTGAACCATCTACATGAGCACATACCATTGACTTACTGTTTAATAAAACACTGTAAACCCTATGGACTAATTCTAGCCCTAAAACTTTTTTAAACATCCAAAAATATTTACTTTATTTAGATTTTATCTTGGAGTCCCAGAACATCCCAAAAGGAGTTTATTTTTTGTAATATCTTGGGATAATTTAGTCCCCAAATTATAGCTAAGTAAATACACAAAAATGCTTTTAAAACACAAGAAAATGCTTTTAACGAGAAAAAAAACTAAATCTAATAACTAGTGTAAATTAAACACAAATTATTGACAAATATGCATTTAATATAACCAAATACACAAGGGGTTGATATAGTGGACATTAATGTGCTTAAACGGACAGTCACAGCTGGATCTGATCCTCTATTGGTCTAAATGTTGCTTCCTGAGTAAATAAATCTTGTTTTAAGAATGGTTAGATGTTTTTACTAGAAATCGAAACAAAAATACTGCTTATTATGTACAGCGTAACCTACAAATGTACATTCATTCTGTAAAAGACCACAAACCCGGAATCACATCTGAAACTCGGAGCATGACCTATTAAAAGGGCTTTTTCGCAGCTCTTAAAAGAGCCAGCAAGCTTCTCTCATGTGTAATAGATGAAAAGTCTTTCCCAAACGCTGAAGTGAGATGAATACAGAAGAAGAGAGAACCTTTTTATAAGAGTTTCCCTGGCAGTCAGGGCCGATTAGTTTCTGTATGCTACAAATCTCCCTCCACCAACCCTCACTCTCTCTCTCTCTTTCTATCTCTTTCATTTCCACTATCTTGTGGTTACTTTTTGTCCTTCTGCTTGCTTTGTTTCCCCTGACAGTGCACCCTGGAGTCAGTTCTTCATGCCTGTTGTATGGGGACATGGAGAGAGAGAGAGAGAGAGAGAGAGAGAGAGAGAGAAAGGGAAGAGAGATAAAGAGACAGAGAGTGATAAAGACATAAAAAGAGAGAGAGCGAAGGAGAGAGAATGCCCTTGAATGGCATGTGAATGTGTATGTGGTCATTGCATAGTAACACAGCAAGCCTTGTTGAAATCAAAAAGCCTTTCTAACATTTATGTGCCTCTGTCGAGAAAATTTTCCCATCAGCAACTGCGTTTCAGCAAAAATGGTCCTCCTGGATCAAAACGTGCCAATCAGAATCCAGTCTAATTATGATACTATAGTGCACAGTTCTCATGGGAAGGCCTGCAGAAGTGGGCCACTTCCCACAAGGTTAGTGGTTTAATGCCCTGTACAATCCTAAACCTTGTTACACTGCTGTGCCTTCGAGCAATGCATCGTAAGGTGACTTGTGCTCTGGTCACAGTTAAAAAAGCCACATCATCAAAAACTATAAATTAAGTCGCGTTTCAGAGTTTCATGTACTGCGTCATGTAGGAGTGTCATGTACTGCGTTGAAAATAGTGCTCAAAATGCAGAGCTTTTTTACAGCCCATCCAGACCATTATGGAAGCTAAGCTGCAAAAAATGTGTCATTCAGAAATGGGCATAAATGTTAAAGACTTAATAAAGTAGTTCTGAACCACTAACATACTGCATCCAACAACAAACTTGCAACCCTTAAGTAGGCATTGTTACTCATTTCAAACTGGTTAGCCATTCATACCAGAGGTTATTTATATAAAGAAGTCTTAAAGGTTTAGTGGTAAAAACAGGTTTGCTTGTTTCTAAGGGTCTGAAATAAGATAAATGATGTAGTTGGGGTAAAACTACATTATGACCATGTTTGATGCAAGAAACTCTCTTACAGAATAAATGAATTATGAATGATCTAATATCAGTGAACATCAGATGCAAATGGCTATTAGGTCTGTTGTAATTAAAACTACAAACTGAATATTCATATTAATATATTAATATTTATATTCGTTTTAACATATTAATATTCATATTATTTTGAATTTTTCCACACAGCTGCAGAATAAACCTCAACCATAAATGCAACAGCAGGTAACAGTCTAGTAAACATCTCAGACCAGTCTTGATATGACACCCAGCTACGAGACCCTCTCAGAAAACTTGTAAAACTCTCACCAGAGTTTGACATGACTGACTCTTTTTCTTCACCTCTTCCTGGAGAACTTCACACTCCTTTCTCTTCCTGCTGATCTCAGTTTCCTGCAGGAGGACAGAAGATTAACACTGTTAGGCTGAGAGATGGATTCAATCTGCTATTAGACTAGATGTGGCTAAATGAAACCATATGTAGCATAACATACAATATACCTTTGCATGCATGTGTATCTGTGCATGTGCTAGTGTAGGAAAGAGCACAGCATTCACAGGCTAGCGGGCTCCCCATATACATCATCAGTCTATAAATAACAGCCATTCGCTATAACACAGTTCTATAATGCCACCAGCAAGATGCATCTAAAAGTCACTATAAATACAAATCGGCTAAAATACAAACAAACCTAAGCACAGTTCTAAATGTACATGCACATAGTCATAAAAAATAGACAGGCATACACATTACGAAAGTAAAAGTCTTGCTCACAGCTGTGTTTAAAAGCTCCAACATCCATTTATGTATCTATGTCTTTTCAACCAATCATTCAAGTGAAATAATCTATACTCTCTTTTATGACTCATAACCATATAATTGTACTTACGTTACAAATAAAATATTTGTAACGGCAGTTTAAATGATTTCCAGAAACATGTTTTGTTATGCTGGTTGAAAAGCCTCTTCATATCCTTAACAATCATTAAGTGGTATAAATATATTTTATATCTATACATACTTTGAAATGCCTTTATAAGAGAGAAAGCAGCTATAAACACTTTACTTGTGATCAGCAGTTTAACACGCCAACACTAGAGACCAGTGGTGACCAAATTTCCAACCCACCCAACCACCCACCCAATTTCTGGACTGCACAATATATCAAATTGCATTTTAATTATCACTTGTGTTTTTGCCAAAAACCATAAATGTTGGATTAATCTGGTCAAGACAATGACAAAGACATTTGCAAAGACAGGCAATTGAGGCTACCTCAAAAGTACATACAACACACCTCTAGTCACCACAAGTCCAAGCACACATAAATGGGTCAAGTCTTTGTTTAGACATTATTGTTGTAAAAATACAGAATGTCATTTCAGTAAAACATTTGCTGTTCATTCTAAGAAGCTAAAATGATGCTGCATATTAGATGAGTCTTTACTTTCTGCCTTTTAATCTTCTTTTATCATTGAATTGATCTGACACACTAATCGTGTGCTAATCGCATCATATCACCGTCTCATTACTCAACAAGGTATTCGCATATCCCAATTAATCCCCCATAAAGTGCCACTCTACTTACAGTATATTACAATTTAATACAAAATAATACAACAACAGAAGAACAACCTACTTTACTACTGTACTATAATTTTGCATCATTACTCAAGTCATAAAAGAACTAATGGAAGTCTAGTTACTGAACACAGTGTCCACCTTTTTGACAACGCTTGGCAATATTTTAATTTAGTGACTGGGGAGGCCATTGAAATGGTATATAAGGGATTATGGATTCAATACATCATTGGGAAACAGTGCTTAGGAGTGCCTGGTCCATTATATTATCTATATTTTATATTAAATCCATTAGATTATCATAGAGGAAATAGTGTAACCTCTCGTGTGTTAGAACCAGAGTGAATGATGATGCTTTATTATCTACCCTTGCCCAGAGGCTCAGGTCATGTCCATAGCCATACAGATTACAAATCTATACGTGTTCACTCTAGATGCATTTACATAAGGTGCATTCAGCATATATACATATACTGTATATACAAATACACATATATATGTGTATACACACATACAGTATATACAAATATATATATAACTCCACAGGCAAAAACTTGTTCCGTATGTGTATTTAAATATGATGTATGTGTGTGTGTGTGTGTGTGTATGTATGTATGATTGTGTCAATACATATTGTACATCTATATAATCATTTCCTTGGTGGCAGCATTAATCCAGTTCAAGTTCTGACTTTATAACAAGAAAAACATTATTGTGTTACACACTCAGTATAAACATATGAATTAGTGATCCAGATTATATACAGTTGAAGAATTTGTTTGCTATTCCAAACTTGAAAAATGAAACAATCTCTTCAGAAAGCAATGCTGGATTTACATGCCTTGAGTGTCTGACCACTTCACACTTACTAAAAAAATTCTGCCAAAAACAGAATCAGCAATTTAGAAATGACTGACAGCAACATATCAAAGGGAAAGCACATCAAACAGAATCAATCTGCACAGATTTTACAGCGAGGATTAAATAGCTTGTCTACTGATACACAGCATGAAAGATGTTGCTCAAACATGTGACATACAGTAATTTAGATCAGCTGTACAGAATCAGTCAGCGCTGTGTAAACTAGTTTAGTTTAAACATACTATACACTGTGTTGACATACAAAGTATCTGGATGGCATTGCGGTGAAGTGCAGTGTTGTCCTGTGGTGGTGCATTGTAGATTCACAACTATTTGAGTTGCCATTAGTTTGACGCATTGCAATGCGTGAGTTCAAACTGTCAATTTCAGTGAATGGATTCAAAACTCAGATTCAACACTTTGCATCATCAAATAAAGAAAAACATTCAACATCTAACTCTTTTTCTCTCCCTCAACAGGTAACATGTTGAATTGTTGTAACTTTGCAGCTCTGTAACTTTGTAAAGCACTTGTACAGCACTATGTATATCGCTTCATTGTTTTCTGCACCTTGTAAGTCGCTTTGAATACAAGATTTGTAGATCAGCTCATACATTAAACCATTTATATCCACTTGGCAACAAAATGCCCTTTTGTAAATTATAGTTCTTCTGATTTTGTAATAATCACAACTTAACCTATTAGCTTAAAAGCAAATACACAACATAAAGATTAACACAGAATATAGTCATATGGGTAAAAACAGAGTTTAATATTTTATTCCAAAATGTATATGTAAATTTGTAGCTATGTCCAGTCTAACTGGTATTTCACAGTGTGTTGTAGTCTTGCAGAGTGTTTGGTTTGTGTTTTGTACGGTTACATAACATGATCTGGCATTGTGGGTCTGTAAATGGCAGAGAGTAATGGCTTGATCATGCTGTAGTTTGGCAATGCATGCTCTTGTTTAGTGGAGCATAGAGTTATGTAATATTGACCAGCAGCAGTAGATCTTGGGCGTGGTGGCGTTTAATGGCTGTCATAGCGGTGGGTTGTCTCCACCGTGGCTGTAAGTGTTAGTATGAATATTTAACATTTCATCAGCACTCATTTGTCTTCGAGCGGAGCATTGATGTTCATTTAAATCCCTCCAGTCTCACACTCAAGCTAGTTTAGGCTGCATGGTACATCGATACAACACGCTGTGATCAAATAAATGGAGAAACCTTTTCAACACAGCGATCTATCAGCCCTAATCAGCCTTTTATATAATGGCTTCACTCTGATGCTGTATGCATATGTCTTGTCATGCTGTGTAACGCTGAATGCAAAGCTGTGCAGCCATCTGTAAACTGCTGTTAATTGGTACTTAGGTACAACTCTGTTTTTGACCCTTATGAAAATGCATCACCAGTTCTGCATAATGCTTCAATGGGGGGGAAGTTCAATAATAATGAACTGTGTCTGTTGTTTATTTGAACACGCTGTTTGCGTTGTTTTAGCACCAGTCGCTAAGGAATCATGCCAATTATGTAACAACAAAATCTGTGCTGAAGGCAAATGCGATCGGCGCAATTTCCGATCTTGCGAGGTGTTTGTGGATAATGCAGCTGCAACAATCTGTCACACATTACCAAAGCAATTTTTGAGCTGATGGATATCAGTATTGCTAACATCAACAAACAAAAATTAATAACAAAAATGGTCTTTTTATGTAATGTTTATGTATTCAAACAAACACTACACTGCACACTACAGGAAGTAGAAAGTGTTTCTGAACACACCAAATTGCATAAACTAAACTTAAATACTTACGGCACAGTGATATTTCTGCACATTTAGAGCCTGGCTCAACTGGATTGCAGCTGATTTATAAATAAGATGATGAAATAAACTGAAATAAAACCCACACATAAAAATAGTAAGACTACAGAGTCACTTATTCCTGTGTGTTTTTCTGTGGTCTGACTACCACAGAAAGTTACCACAGGTAAAACATTATGGCTACACTCTGGTTACATTATGGTTAAAAAGCTACAGACTCTACAAACGTGGTATTTGTAATGAATAACAGAGGAGAAGCTTAAACACAGACTAAAGCACTGGCTGAGATGAAGGACAGGTCAGGTCACTGTATTACCAGCTGAGACACAGCAACAGTAAGGTCAACAGCTACTGTACATTCACCGGAGATTCTCACATACCTCCTGTGTATTTGACATTTCTGGTAGTAAACAGTGTTTTTATATCTTAGCGTTTCATAGATTGTACTGTTTTATATATTTTTAATTTTTTACTCTATTTGCATGTAGTTTTTGATGTCATTTTGCTTTTCAATGTAACTATTACTTTTACTACTGGAAAACAAGACAAAAATACCAAAATATGAATGTTTAATGTATCACCGGTTGACCATTTCACATCAACATGAACCGCATAATTATCAGTCACAGATTCGGTTTCATTCACGTCAATTAAATATGATGTTTGCTCTTACTCTGTGGCAACACCATCAACTTTGCACCCAAATCGTGATGCTCCATATTCTCTGACACACAAAGCTCAGACTTGACTGCCTTTCCCCAACACTGTCATACTACACTCATTCCTGCTAATTTTCAGTCAAACCATACAAACACAATTTTTTGTGCCCACACAAGTGAGATCACGCATTCGCTCCTAAACACGAGTCTGTACAGTGTGTCTCTCTAGTGTGATCCAGACTCAAATCTCCTCTCAGCTGCTCCTGTTTGCGGATCATTGGAAAGGCTGACTGAATTACATAATGTCAGTGTGTGTGAGAGCTCACTGCTCGAGGGCTGATTCGTTCGACGCTAGACACAGCGTGACTCATGTGAGCGATAAGAACACGCGCTACAGCCATGAAACGCATATTAAGAGCACGTATGCTGACCTACAAAAAAAGACAAGCATTGAGACAACATGCAGATACACAATGAGAAAAAATTGCCTGTAATAAAAAAAGAATAAGTGCACACTACAGAGACAAGAGAGTAATGAGTGTGTGTGTGTGTGTGTGTGAGAAAGAGAGAGAGAGAGAGAGAGAGAGAGAGACAGAGAGAGAGACGAGACAGAGAGGGGGGGAAGAGAGAGAGAGAGGAAGCCGGATTGCATGCTGGAAGCAAGTGGAGTTTGCATACTGCTTAATTCTGGGTACTGTAAGAGCATTCTTGTGCTCTTTTTCATATTTACACACAACAACACTATGAATCATATTTTTTCGCATTTCAGCCATTATTTTAGCATACTTTGGGCTACATACAGAGTTTTGTGTTCAATGCAAAAAAAAATGATCTGTCTTACAGGGGTTATTATACCAACAAAGTAGGTTGTTGGCAAATCAACACACAAACGCCTCAAATCCTATTTTATAACAAAATCTGATTTAACTGTGAATCTGTTTGTCTAATAATTATATATTTTAAATAGCAGTTACTGAACAGTTCTCACATCAGTACTGACACAATTGACAGAACCAATAGTTTGAATGGATGACTGGTGTTCTAGCTGTGTATGAAACCCTGGAGGTTGAGAGTAAAAAGAGGTTGAAAAAGAGGTAGAGAGTAAAAGAGGTAGAAAGAGGCTGTATTCAGAGATAGAAAGAGGCTGTATTCAATGGTAGAAAGAGGCTGTATTCAGAGGTAGAAAGAGGCTGTATTTAGAGGATTTTAGATTTTAAAACAACACTCCTCCAAATCCAGTAACATCCTATAACATATAACATCATGTCTGCTAAGATGTCCCAACTGGTCGATGTTTAAAAGCATCATAGATGTATCCTTGGCTGCTATCCTTCCATTTCCCACAATTCTGTGTATGTGGTTCAGCGGTTAGTTGAAAGAATAAAACGAAAGAATAAAAGCATCTGATGGAGCTGTTGAAAGTGGTTGAGCAGTATAAATGTATTTTTTGTCCCACTAAATGTCTATGATGGTTACAGCCCTGCCCTGCCCTGCCCTATATGTCTAGGCAGCAAGGCAGCATGTCTCTCTCTCTCTCTCTCTCTCTCTCTCTCTCTCTCTCTCACTCACACACACACACACACACACACACTTACACTTTCTGATCCTGAGTACTAATCCTAAATGAAGACAGGTGCTTCTACTAGGGAGCCCAAAAGCCCCTGATCTCTCCTGAACAGGCCCAGCATAAACACTTATAGTCTCTCTGTGGCATTCATTTCCTTTTGTCCATTCGAAGCTAAGCTGTTTGTTTCAGAAAGCAAAGCAAAGAGGCTTGAGTTTTGCTTTGAGTTTAACAAAGGAACACAAAAGCCAGACCCGGCCAATTAAGGTAATGTAGTGGAACATACACACAGCACATCACAACTGAAATTACAAACATAGACTCTCTCTCACCAGTGAGTAGGAAAAGTGCTGAAGAGGCGCCCCTGCAGAGACCCAGTGGAAAACAAATTGCTTTATTTTCTGGTCTGCACACAGACTGGACTGCAGGCCTTAAAGGGTTCAAAGTCTCCTTCTCCACACACACACACACACACACACACACACCCTTCTTCTTTACTACTAATTATCTGTCATTTCTATTTACAAGATTATACTGTTTTGTTAATCTGTGGTTTACATCCTGTCTGTGTTTGCATGTAAGCAATAACATCTAGCTAAATTCAATACCTTCTATACCTTATTTGCTTCATAGAATGTACAAAAACAATTTTATATCTCGTGCTATAAACCACCGTTTATAGTGCTAATGTCTGTCAATATTAATATACTACATATTATAATAATACTTATGATGAACTTTTAGGTTCATACATTTACAGACTTCTTAGACATAGAATCCAGAGATTGTATGATACAATATTGCCAACATACTAGGATTTGGTACACATCAAACCTAATGTCCTATAGTATATAGTACAGAAAATATGCAAATTGGATTGCAGCCAATCACTCACTGCAATGTCACAGACATTTATAAGTCATTTCCTGTGTGAAACCCTCAGGTTCAACCTGATTGGCTGGGAAAGTAATCTTAAGAACAGTGAGGCCACTCGAGGAATCAAATTTGTGCCATGCTTTCAGTCAGCACTGCCAATCACTAGACAGAAATCAAGACCCTTTTAGCAGGCTGTAGTCTCAGTCCTCTCACAGTAACCAAGGGCCTAAAGTAATAAGTCATTCCAAACCAGCTGAGAGCGGCATGACATGTTTTTTGGGTGTAGGGGTTGTCCTAGACTAGGGCTGCAACTTGATTGGTCGTCTTTAGTGTCAATCATTCGTCAGATGTCCTGTGCATCATAATGTTATGATTCCTTAGGGTATAACTAGGATTTAATGCATTCATCAGCACTGTTGCAATATATCAACAAACTAGATTTATACCTTTTTTAAATGCAATGTTTGCATGCGCAAAGATATAGTGTTGTGATTATAGTGAGTAAACCCATATTTACCCTCACCCTCTTGTCATTCCAAACTTGTATAACTTTTCTTCTGTGAAACACAAAAAAGACATGTTAAGAAATGTCTCAGTGGTTTTGTGACCACATAATGGAAGTTGAAAGTCAATAGGTGCCACTGTTGTTTAGTTATCAACATACTTCAAAATATATTTGTTTGTGTTCCTCAGGAGCAATAAAGTCATAGGGGTTTGGAATGGCATAAGGGTGAGTAAATAATGGAAGCATTTTTATCTATTTTTTTTGGGTCAGCTGTCCCCTTAATGAAAACCTCTGCTATACAGGCCTTAGATTGGGGAACAATTAATATATTGCTGTCTTTGCAAACACATGTTGGCCCTGGAGTTTACTGACACAGCTTTTATAAAAAAAATTCGGAATGAGTGCAGCAGTAACAACTATTGAATGACAGAGATAAAAGCCCTTCGGGTTTAGCTGAAAACTTTGCTGATTTGCATAAACAGTTGCAGATACTTTACTTTTGCAGAGATACAAAGCTGTGTCTGCATCAGTATTCTCGAAAATACGCACAGAAAGATATCGGCTCTCTGTTGTCATGCTCAGTGGTCCTTGACTGAGGAAAAGACAGGAATGTCAGAGCATTCGATGTCCGCTCTAGAGAATTCATAAACACAACAAACAAAAGTAAACACATCAGATGACCTGCCACAGACCTGACATCTCACTCAGCCCTCTGACTCATCCCACATTTCAACTTAGTATTTAAAAAATTCTTCTCAAAAAAGGTATGAATGGGAGAAACAGACAAAACAGAAGAAACAAATAGAAAGATGTATGTAGGTTAGGGAAAAAGATTTAGAAGGAAGACTGATGACTGACAAATTTGACCTTTCTCTGTTCTGCACTTGGTCCTAATTTCCAGACGCATCATCCAGACAATCACATTTTCCGTCCTTCCTGTCTTTGAGGTACAGGGACCAATGACAAAACCAAACAAACAGGGAATATGTTGTTTTAAAAGGTAATAACATTTTGTCTGATGAATTACAGTTCAGACTATGTCATGATGGCAAACAGACCACAAAAGGATGAAAAGCAGTGCTTGATGCTTATATCCTGGCAGCTGAATTTGCCTAGTGTTTGCCACTAACAACTAAATATAGCTTCTGTCTGAAATAGCAGCTATCAGCATCAGCGTGATGCTGATTGGATAGACAGTCATGATGACAGCAGAAGAATTGCATCAGCAATAACATGCGTCATGTGACTTCAATGTGAAGCAGTACAATGTATTACATGTGCCATGTGATTTCTCATAATGAATGATACATGCTGGTGACACCAAAATGGCTGCCAAGCAAACCAGCTTACGCCACAAAGAACATTGTTAAAAATAACGCACACCAAAAAAAAAGTCTGAATTCAGTCAGTACAGTTAATTGCAAAAATGTCTGACAAGAAAATTTTAAATATGAGGGATGTTATGTAGAAAGAACAGACTGTAAATGCTTAAAACACATGGACAGACTGAATATTCTGAAAGAACATCACTGCTCTGACATAATTAACAGAAAATCACTCTCACAAGCAAGAAAAAGAGGAAACTACAAAGAGAGAAAAAGCAAGTTTGTTTGTCAGCAGCTCTTTACAGACAGAAGCACACACACACTGACAGGCCCGCACAGCCTTTATTCCACAGATGCCTGAGCTAGTCAGTCAGCAGTCAGACAAGCAGCGAAAGCAGCCATTCGTCTCTGGAGGGGGTAGGGGTGGAGTTGGGGCTAAAGGGTGAGGAAAAAAGTCGAAATCATTTCTGAGTGCTTTTAAAAATGAACAGACACTTCTAACCCTCAAACAGAATGTCAAGCATTCAACACCCCCCTCACACACACAAACTCTAATAAACACTCTGAACTGCTGCTGACAGTCACAGACACACACAAATAAATGACACACAAGAGTTTTAACACCAATCCTGAATCTGATCACATAATTTAAAACCATTATGATGACAAGCAAATCCAGCTCATTATGAATACATTAGAGAGGCGTCGGGGGCTCCGAGCCCGGCGACTGACAGTATATTTCACAGCACAAATGCTGCTGCTTACGATACAGGCCAACAGAAGGAACAGCATATGCTCATTTGGTGGTCAATCCCTCCATTGTCTTCTTATAAGTTAATTCTGACTATTAACTATAAGAGCAGTTATGTTTTAGCTCATACAATTAAACACCCCAGCTCTCTGCTTTTACTGAATGTCTGCTTTCACCCCTCAGTGCTGGAACAAGCTCCTCTAACAAATTCACCTCTTCAAGGTTAATAAAAGTCTTACAGTTTAATTCATACTGTACTTTTCCTGCTTAAACCAAACCCTAAAGTGATTATATCTTTTAAAGATCTTGTTTTGGGGGCTTTTCTTTTTCAATGTGTGATAATTTGCAATTCATCATTATGCATTATGCATATTTATTTGATTAAAAGTTTGAATCAATTGACAAATCTAATAAAAACACATACTTAATATTTGTACACTGGAAGGCATGTTGATCCAGATTAATTAATGATTTGCATAGGCTTTACCTGAACAGTTCACCTGAACTAGTCCTGAACAGTTTATATCCAGATGAAAGTAAATTGTTTCTGTGGTGTCACGTCTTCAGACAGACAGGGAAGGATTTAAAGATTTCAAACAGACTTCATTGATCACAACAGCTCTTATATCAATCCGTGAGTTCTCTCTGAGTCATCTAAGAAGTTTATACAGGCAACCTGCAGCCTCATTCATTCAGCACAAAGCAGGTCTCTCTCACTGTCAGATCTGCTGTTCATTTATCAGAGTTTTTCAAGAGGTACGGTTATGTTGTGCTTAATACGTTTATAAGGTGCTAAAATATCATGTGGCAACTTTATTGGCTAATCACATGATGGTGATTTTCATCGTGTGTAAGAGGCAAAAAAAAAAGAATTGTTCTCTCAGACATAATCACCTTAAAATACTCCTGTAGCAGTTGCACACTGGTCAGCCAAAAGAGACCATTCCCACCTTCTGGGTAAAGCAAGTTATTTGAGCGATCATGTCCAGCCAAAGTAACAGGCTTGTTTTGACTCACTGGGCTAAGAATAGACAAATCTTAGAGAGAACGAGACAATGCACTCCACTGTAAGTTGGGGGGGGTTGAAGGATAAGAGCCCAGTGGAAAATTTTATTGCTCAGAAGTTGCTCACTCATAGTTTTAATGGAGTTCTTATTTGGGTTTTATTGAGTTATCAATTTTGTCTCTTAAAATTCCTGAGGTGGGATAAAAATGGACTCAAACGAGACAATCGTTGACATATGATAAGAATATATAACTATTAAATGATTGTGGCTAGCATAATACAGATTATTTGGTTTTACAGGAAATTGTTTGAGTAATGTTTAACTGTATATTAGGTGCATATATTAAAGTATATAACTTATGGATTCCAGACATCTGTATCTTGAAACTCTAGAGGAATCTCCTAGTAGAAAAATCTGAGAATCAGGATCCAAAGGAAAAAAATTCACATGCACCGACATATAAACAAACTCAGAAATTAAGCAACAAAAGAAATTATGCAAATTGGGTTACACTAAGTGCAATTTATTTGCAGTAATTCCTAATTTTTTGGATCAGTTTACCTTGTGTGCTTAACTACACTGTTTGCCTGGACATATGTCCGATTCTAAAGACCTTTCACATCATGTAATGAATTGCAGAAAATACAATGCAACTGAAATAGTGCTAATCTTTGCTCCTAAGGTGCAATCTAATCTATAAAAAGTGTCATTACTTATTAAAATTATATATAAAGGTATGTTTGTACCTTTAAAGTAATGGTGCAGTGCTATTTTTATATTTAGTTTCTGGTTAAACAGAGTTTAATAAAAAGGTTGTTTACCCTTAAAAACTGCACACAAAATTTGTGAAATTCATTAGAGGGACTCAACTAAACTTGCTGACAACATCCAACAAGAAGAACTGAGATTCAAAACATTATGAGCCTTTATGACTGTTACCCACCAAAAAACAAATTGACATAACAGCCTAATATCATTGGTTAACATTCAAATAACAAGACCCTGTTGATTAATAGTACTTTGGTTCCTTACACTACATTAGTTCCTATTACTAACAAAGTAAATTTTGCTTATGGTGTAATGCCAAGGTCATGGGTTTGAATCCCAGGAACACACACATTGATAAAACCTATCCCACCTTGAATGCACTGTAAGTCACTTTTGGTATAAGCGTCTGCCACATGCAGAGATGTAAATGCAAATATCAATAGCAATTTTAGGCTACAACTCATGGAGCAACATTAAATACTGCAGACTGCAGGCCAACTGCACCCTACTGTGCTGAAACCAAACCTCATCCATCTCTGAAGCCTGATCTTGTTTGAAATCACACATCACTCACTCTATGCTCACATTCAGCCAGTGCGTCAGGCCCTGGAGAGCGGCGCCCATCTAGTTTACAGTGTTTGGATGTGGCTCGCTTCCGTACGAGAAGTGATTGAATGTGAAAGGGTTGTTCCAGTTGAAACATTATGTAATGTGCAAAATGTTCACTTTGCATTACCGACTGGCCTTGGTGGTTTTCACAGCAAGTATCCGTGCACAAACACACAAACACATATTGTACAGACATTAAAGTACAAGTGCACATGCAACATGCAACATAATGCAGGATTTTGCAGGGTTGAGGATTCAAAACCACATAATTAACTGTCAAAGTTTAAGTGTTTATATATAAAGCATGGATAAATATAGGAGGGCACATGGATAAACACACATATAAATGTTATGTGTTAGCTGACTCCAGTTATCATACTGTATCTGTACGTGAGCATACAGTGTGTGTGTGTGTGTGTGTGTGTGTGTGTGTGTGTGTGTGTAACCAAGCATGGACTGTATTTCTCACTCTATCACTGTAATTTCCTCCTCTCTACCCTTTTCCCTCTCCCTCCCAAACCCCAAATCTTTCCTCCTGTATCTGCAGGGTGTGTGTGTGCATGTGTGTGTGAATGAGTCATCACTGGTGCAGAAGATCATCTGCATTCTTAAAGTTAGCCAAAATCTTAGACTCATACCACAGGAGAATACCAAAATAACAACACACACACGCACGCACACCAGCATGCACACAAAGTACACAGTTACTATTAGAAATCATGTGTTTTATTTGGTTCTAAGAACTAGAGCAACAAAGTGCACTCATATCTCAAACACGCACACAGAAATGCTCTCAAACGCTCAAATATCTTGAGGGCAGCTGTGCTAATGAAAAGGTTTGATTTAGTAAGAAGAAAGCATGTGCTATGCAAATTGCCTGCAAGCAGCCACAAAAACAAACACTGCAACTGAAGGACAAAAGGCCAAATACATTAAAGTCAACATCAACTTAAAACTATAATAAAATATATACCTCTAAAACACCATATACAGATTAACTGAAAATCCATAACTTTCCCCTTGCACAAAATGTTACTTTTATTATTCACAATTTTTTCATCACAGCAGTCTTAGTATGTATTCTCAGAACAAAATGAAAAAGGCCACACAATTGTTTTCTACCCATAACACCCACTCCATTGCTTCAAAACTGATTTCCAACAGTACAAACTGATAGCGTGATTTCTCCAGATTGCATGGAAAGATCTGGAAGGGGTGAGATATCTTATCCGTCCACCTGATGTCCAGAGATTTCAGCTGATTTTGAGCCTTTTAGTGAGACGAGAGAAGAGATTATCAGAGGAAAAGAGATAAGCGATGAAGGAGAAGAAGAAACAGACTCTGCCTTGAGTGAGAACATCAGAGATGATCAGAGATCAGACTTTCCATAGCCTTGAGCAGATCTTGTTACACTGCTGAGGTTCCTTCTGTATTGGCCAATAAGAGTTCATGAGTAATGTGAGCTCCTGTCTCACACACTACAGGGGACAGAGTCTTTACCAGCCACTTATTAAACCGGCCTGATTAAAACACACACACATACAGTTGCATATACACATTTATTTAGCTAAATAAGCATAAACTATAGACAGGGCTGGAAATGGTGGTGGGTTGGGTGGAATCTAAGAGACCAGGGAGTCAATTTTGGGTGGGGTGGGGGTTGTAGTGCTAGTGGGGCAGGAGGCAGAGTTCTAACCTTCAAACCCTAAGCAAATTTCACACATAAATATAGTGGGACTTTTTGCATCTATGGTTAAAAAATATAAAACATGTCCAAAAATACAGTCCCACCCACCTACTGATACTGACTACTACCGATTAACCCAAACTAGTATTGACTAACCCACATTCTATCTTACCCTTAGAGGAAAACAATCAAAAAAGTAAAGATTTACTTCATGTATTTTCAGAATGAAAAAGTCTCCAATTGTCCATAAAAGGAAGGTCTGACTGCCTTAAGAAGGGTTCAGATACCCAAACTCTAACTTGGTAAACCCAAATTCAAGGCAATTCCTAATTTCACATAAATATTTTAACAGGAAGTGTTTTATGCTGATTATATAAATTACAGTGTAAGCATATGAAATATTTGTATTATACTAAAAATACACTATTTTTCCACAGCTGATACTTTTGTACCAGACTATTTATATATATATATATTCATGTAAATATATATGCACACATATGTTCATAACCTAATACATGGACTCATGCATTAATAAACAGAATAAGTGCTCCAAATGCATAAATGCTCTCTCAAGAAATCTAATTATGGGCAGACTTAGATATTAGATGATCGTCATCGGATATTAGCATTACTCCTCTGACTGTAAGAACTCAAATACTCTGACCTCTCTCTCCTCTTACCTTCTCCCATGCACACACCGAGCAGTACTGAAGGCTAATGTCTCTCATTGTGTTCTCCCCCCTCCGTCAACTACAACCGTCACACGCACACACGCTCACTCCAAATGCCAGTGCTCGTCCCTCAAACACTCTGCTTGGACTAACCGCTTTCTCTCCTCACAGACACATCTGAACACTCAGAAGTTTCCAGAAGCCTGGATGATCGCCATGGGTGGAGGAGTTGAGCGCTGTTACTGTAAGGCAATACCGCAACGGTGTGTACTGATCCCATACCTGTTGATTGAGTTACAGTGGAGGTTCAACCGATCCAAGTTCACATTAACCTTTAGCACAGACACGCTGACGAATATGCCCACAGGCTCAATACAAACACACTCACACAACCAGTACACACAGAAAGAGAATAATCTGTTAGTAATAGAGACAAATGTTTCTATAATATGACTGCAAGGTTAATAGAAACACAACCACATTTCTATTCAACACGCAGACCCTATCAAAATAAAGTTTGGAATTTAAAGTACAGCCTTTCTCCTCCGGCAAAACAGACCAAAGAAACTGATGACTCATCCTGCACTACACAGCCTTCTGTCCAATCAAATGCTTACTACAGTAAAAAAAACCCATACCCCTAATATTGGCAACTAACTACCAAATAATTAAGCAACTTACAGTTTGTGGCTGTGGCATAGTGTATTTAAAGCTAAATACTTTGTGATGTACTAAAAATAAAGCTCCTTACAATAATTAAATAAATTAAAGAGCTTGTTAAGGAATTTCATATGGTCTCTATGTGAGGGTTCTGTTACTGCATTTCTAAGCACAAACATAATGGTTGATAATTTATGCAAATAATTTATTCATCACGACTGGTCAGCTCTTTGATGAACCTTCAATGAAGTGTTGACAATTGGCTAGTTGGAAAGACACGGTTTGAGGGAGTGCAGCCCACGCAATACAGCGCTCTCATTCTTTCCTGCCCTTTTCATGGAGCTGGCCATGGTGCTGAATCAAGCATACACTAGAGTGAAGCGATTTCACACACTCACTCAACACATTCAAGCCTTTTCCCCATCTTTGGTGATGCCCTTGAGGTTCACTAAAACCCTCTTTGTCCCATTCTCAAAGATAGAATGGTTTTGCATAAAGCAGGGAGCACACTGCAGCTTATTCTAGCCAAGAACCACCCACTTAGACAAGAAGAGAGTGCCTCATTAACATGTATAGTGACCAACCAAATCTTGTTTATTTGCTACTACACTAAGTGCCTCAAACAAGACTTCTGAGTGCACAAGTTTCTTGTTTAAATGTCTTCCAATTTTCCTAGAAATTGTGTAGAATCTGGCCAATCAGAACCAGCCAACTGGAACCCATGATTTCAGCCAGCTTAACCATTTTTGTGTGCAATATACATCAGATGGTGCATGAAGAGTCTGTGAGCTGTGAGACTAGCCATCTCAACAAAAAATGGTGTTAGGAACACCATACAATGTGAAGCACTAAATAAAACACTGAGGATTACGTTGGGAGGCCTGAAATACAACAGCCAACGTGGCTTCTCCAGAAATATCAAAATTAAGTGGAGTGGCCTAACATTTTATTAAAGATGTCACACATAGACATTTCATATATGACACATAGACTCTGCATGTACGAAATGTCACGAAATGCACTAACAGCTTGTATTCATGATCTCTGTAGAAACACCCACTGCAGTGCCAAATCTTAGGATATGTACATATTAGAGGATTACAGTCCATAAACTGAACAGAAATTAAAAGGTGCTATAATAAGCTAAATACAAGCTAATGAGCCAAAAACACATGATCAGATTTTCCCATGCACAACATTTGTATACACACATGCACAAATCTGACATACACGCCAATTTTAATGTGTCTCGTCAACACTTTTTCTCTAGCACAAACACACACCCACACAGACGTGTATGTTAATACACACTTCCCCGCAGATATACACACACACCTCTGCTGACAGAGATCTAATTAAAGGCTGTGAAACTGAACATGTCCCTCTCTCTGATAGCGTAAAATTAGATGTTACAGATTTGGAATTGCATTCTCACTGTGACGTCTGACACTGTCTACCGAACGTGTGGCTTTCTGCATTCGCATGTTTGGGAAAGACAGCCAAAGATAAAACAGAGAACATGAATCCACTAAAAAGACAAAATATGCAATATATGCAAACACACACGAGCTTATACACACACACAGAACGCTGAATGTCGCAACACAGTATGTACTAGCCGAGCTTGGAATGGCAGTAATTGTGGCAGACAGGTCTGTCTGACATAGTTTATTTTACATTTCACAGGTCATACTCTATATTCTGACAGAATATAGAATATGACAGAACAAAAACACACACAGTATCTACCCACGCATATATCCCTGTATTGCTGAATCAGAAATTTGCTACGCTACACCGAAATATTACATATTGATAAAAATTCCTTTGGTGAAACTTTGTGAAGGATATCATTGCTTTTGTCAAGCAATGGAAATCTTTTCATATTAGTGTTTTTTTAATTCTATCTCCTTCCATATTTATATACTGTATATGGTTGTTTATGTACTGTACAGTATAGATCTTCTGTAAAGCATTTTGTAAACACTGTATACAAGGTGCTGTAGAAACGTTTGACTAGTTTTGCTTAATAAAATTGGCTTAGAAATAATACAACACAAGCCTGACATTAATATCTCCAATTTGCTGGTGAGTCAGAAAACTGGAGCTGTTTTCTCAGCAGACAGACAGTGGAGAGACCTACAGGGGCTTTTCTTACATCACTGCTTCTTTGATTTCACTTTCTGCCTCTCATCATCCTCCTCTTCCCCTCATCTCACCAGCTCCTGCGTCACTCTTTCATCCTCTGCGGAATTTCTGCATGTGCGTCTGGAAGAGTGGAACTTTTCCGAGTAGAATTTCTGCACGCACGTGTCCGGCAGGGAGCGTTTGATGCAAGCGTACAGTCTCCAAGATCCAAACCTCAGCTAACCGGCTTGTGAATGTTAGATGGAAGTTTTTATGATCTTGTTAAAACTGGTTACATTATTCAAAGCTCCATTCATTCAGAGAGAGAAGAGGGAAAACGACAGAGAGAGACTGATAGAAAAAGAGAGAGAGAGAGCCCGCAGGCTGGGTGAAGATTTAATGAATTCTCTCACAGTGGGAAGAAAAATGATTGTGAAAGTTGGCAGGGAAGGAGAAGATTGTAGCTCGTCTGATTTCTCCTGTGTCATTGGCTCGTCTCTCTTTTTATACAAAAATCTAATGGGAAATATTCCGAGAAAGTGAGAAAGCAGGACATCTTTTGTGTGAGTGATGCTTCTACCTCATGTTGCTTTAATCTTTTTTAATAAGCCACAACTGAAAATGTTTCAGCACATCATGTTGGCTGGTATTGGCTGTCTTTGTTAACCGGCAGTTAGTCCCAGTGTGATGGTGCTTGATTCATGAGTGTGGCAAAGGGACAGGTGACAGGAAGTGATGCGGTAGAGTACCTTCAGCTTTGTGCCAATGGACTTCTGTGGTCCACTGACAGTATATGATATCATATAATCAAACTGACAAATAAGGATAATTAATTGAAGTTCTATGTGTGTAACTCTTTTACAGGGTTTCATGATTTTTGAATCATGAATTTCAGGATTTTTCCATGGTTTCGTTTGTGATTAAAGCATAATAATTTAAAAGCTGCAATACATAAAGTTTTTGAGCAAATACATAAGGCCTCAGTATTCAGACTCCTTACCAGGATTCAATGTCAGTTTGACTTTAAACATTCTGTATTGCAGCTTTAAAATAATTTAATATTACATTCACAAGAATCATCTCGAGCTGAAGATTTCTCATTGCCTAAGCGACATTTAATTAAACAGCCTACTGTACTACAGAAAAGCTCAGTAAATGTCAGCTGTACTCTAATAACTTTGCCTTTAGTTAAGAACTTGACCCTTAACATCTTTTTATTTAGTATGTGTACTTCAGGAGTCCTGTGCCATTTGTGAATCTGCCGGTAAGATGAATGAAAAGGCTAACAAATAACATTCACCTAGTATTACAGACATCCCTGGTTGAGAATAAGGAAAAAAGAGAGACACAGGGACAGAGAGAGGAAGTTGTCTGGCCAGACTGGCTCCTTCTGAGCGTTAATCAGAAAGGTAATTAAATTAAAGGGCCAATGGAAGGCTTGTAATGTGGTCAGCAAGCTGCTGCAATTTTATTAGCATTCATATGAACATGAACGAGCCCAGAGTGTTTATGCGTGTGTGTGCTTGTAAATACTTGTTTCACTAGATTTGTTTGAAGGAAAAGTAGCCGAGTGCATAAACAACAACACTGAGACTAAGCAGAAATCTTTGCCAACCCGTTGCGTTGGCAGTGGATTTAATGAATGTGGGACACCTGCTATATGGATAGCACATATTTACATACCATTCAGCAAATCAGCCACTGGAGGAATGTTACATCACCTAATTAATATTTATGAGCAGGCAAATGTTCATAATGATCAGATTATTTCAACATGAAGCCCTCAGTGGTAAGATAATAAAATAAAATGCTTATAAATGGACCAAAAATGTTCAAGCGAGTCACGTTTTTACACTGTACATGTGTTTAAACTGAAACAAAATTGACACCTAACTGTCCACATTGTTAATATTACTCCATACACCCTTGATACACACACACACACACACACACACATCAGAATGTCATTCTGCACTGATGGTTTTCCATTAACACTTAATTCTTTTATCACACATGAGTGATGAGCACAAAACTGTGTTGCCATACATTCAACTAAGATTCTGATGACTTGCTGTATCTCTCTCTCTCTCTCTCTCTCTCCATACCCACACAAACAGATGCACCACCCCACATCCGTGTTTCCAGCTATTGAGCAATCAAAAATGTGACACACCAAAGAAGGATAAATGACATGCTAATGGGCTTTATAAAAAAACAGTTTCCTAGCAACTAACAGGTGAGAGGGGCTGAAGCTTTGCACATCTACAGTGACAAAAATAATGCTGACAACATGAGAGAATTAAAAAGACAAGTGAGACCAAGAGAAAGAGAGACAGAGAGAGAGAGAGAGAGAGAGAGAAAGAGAGAGGACACTAAACTAAAGTTACCTGTGTATGTGTATCTCTGTGTGTGTGTGTGTGTGTGTGTGTGTATGTGTGTTGGTTCTAGCTTGTAATAACTTTAGTTAATAATGTCTAAAGGTTTGTGTAAGGGTTAGGTTCACAAGCAGAGGTGGGTGACTACAAATATTAACCTAGTATAAAAACAATGAAAGTCTATGAGATGTCCTCACAAACATATTGAAACACACATTTGTGTGAGTACTTGTTTGAGTGTGTTATTGAAAGCCATTGAACGGGGAAGCCTGATGACTCACTAGTAGCTTCTACTAGGAAACAATGATTTGACATGAATGTAAGCTAAAATGTGTGTGTGATCAATGCAATTCATTTACATCTGGCCCAGCACATCAATGGGAAGCCTGCAGACACAGTCTCCACTGGGAGATGTGTGCGAGTATAAATATGTGTGTTTGTGTACGCATGAGCTTTACTTTTCCAAAGCTAACCCATTAAGCATTAAAATGAAAACAATTATACATTAAAACGAAAGCTATGTCACGACCACCATACAGTTTAAAATGAAGGATGGCCGCATACAGACTGACCAGTAGTTTGTGCTGTTGTTGGAGCAGATAGAGGGAGCAGGTCTCAGGTGAGAGTTTGTATTTTCTGGCACCTAGCAGCCGGTACGCTTCCACATGCTGGGGGGACAACTCAGATATATGCAATGGAAACACCTCATTCCTCGGTTTCTGAAAAACACAACACACAAAACAAGTAAAATACAAACAAAAGCCTACATATCTAATGTGGCCCCAGATTTATTTGAACGGTAAATCCAAATTTTAAATATTTAGAAATGCTATTGCATTAGATTAAAAAAAAAATCAAATTCAGTGGCATCATTTGCAAACAAATAAACCAAATTACTAACTAAAAACTAACTTCTCTTTTCCTAATCATGCAACCCCGGAATGACATACAGAGGAACTTGAATAAATTGAATCAAACATCTGGGAATGAAAGCAAAACAACTGAGAGCTGAAAAATAAGAAAAATAGTCTTCAGATGACGTTTGTTATGTACAACAATAATCCAACATTAATTTAATTTAAACTGATTGTGAAAACTTGTTCTGGTTCTCAATTATCTTATGGCATCAAAACTTATGGAATAAAGCACACGTTATAAAAATAGAGTTTTTGCGGTGATTTGTGGTTTTTTGAGGCATAAAAACTATATTGACTGTACATGGAAAACAGTGACCAGTTTTCAAAATTTCTCAGACTTCATGGAGGTAAGAAGGTCATTTGAGTCAGGAATAACATTATTTGGGGAAGTGTCCCTTTAAATATGTTTTCTACAGGAAAAGTCATGAATCTTAGATGAACACCATGAGTCCAAGTGTGCGTGTGTGTTTACACTGTGTGTTCTTTGTTGGTAGAGCGAGTCTTTTGTGGTTCTTGTCAACAGTGGTGGTTTCCTGTAAGCCTGACTTTAGCAGGTGGCCAGCGAATACAAAACAACATTACACCATCATCATGTCCTTAACACATTAGAAGGGGCCATTACCACTCTGGCAGGCAAACAGAAGCTTATCAGTGTGTCTGTTTGTGCGTGTGTCCATAATGTCTTAACAAAACGGTTTGGGTTACATACAAAACCTTAACACCTGCTCCATTTAATTTTGAAATGGGGGAAACCAAACAACAATGAAAACATTTAAGTGGGTATAAAAAACTGCTTTAAAAACAACAACAACACACACAATAATCTTGTTTGCTGACATTAGTCAGGAATATGAATGCAAGCAGGAGTTAGAACCAGATGTTTGGCTTCAGCACAAGCTCTCATTATCTGCCAGCCTCATTTGATCCTATTGTAATATTATACGTGTATAATCAAGAAACAGCTAAGCCATTTCACCCAGTGTGTATGGAAGCCCATCATCAAAATGCTGGGATAACAATGTTTTGCACAAACTTGTGGAGTCCAAGCCATTGAAGAACAAGGACAGACCAAATACTAAAGTCATGAAAGTCATGTTAATTTATACAATTCATTTATTTTTAAAACAACAAATTGTTTTGTTTTATTCAAATTGTTAATATAATCTTAATGAAATAAATAAATTGCATTAAGAATATTATTTATAATACATATAATTATTATGTAAATATAGAAGTATTTGCACTCAATAGATCTCCAAAAAGCCCAAAGCTCCATTTTAAACATCCCTTTGACTAGACTGGGATAACAATAAGAATTTATGATGACTGAATTGAATCTATTTACCAAACCAATTATTCGCAAAGAGTCCTGAATGGAAACAGATGTGTGCCAACCAAAAGCACTGAAAAAAAAATCACCCAGCTCACAATACATACATGGTGTTGTGTATGTATGTATTGTGTATGTATGATCTTAAACACACGTGGTGTTTAAGATCTCCGGATATTCACGCCTGCCTAAGCGACTGCTCTTAAATGACCAGGATAGATGCGTTAGCGTGACTTAGCCTAGCCCTCCAGATCACAGGAAGTAGAGAGAACAAAAAGGATGTTTATTTATTCATTGTGGCAGTCAGATGTAAGGGGGGGTGGCTTTGTTCTGGAGAAGATTTAGAAACGTTACACTGTGGGACGAACCCATCTAGGCTTAATCTACAGGGCTAAAATTAGACAAGTGCTGTAAATAGCCGCAAGGGGAAAAACTGTTTGATCATTGACAAGTGTGTGGAAAAGCTACAAAGTGCTGTGTAAAGCTCACATGCTTGAACTGTTTTTTTTTTTGTCTGTGCGTGTGTGTACGTCTGTGCTTACGTCATAATTGATCAGCTAAAGTCTCCTGTAGGGAACATGGACAAAGTGACTCCTTCTCGTGTGACATTATTTCTGTCATTTTTTAAAAGCACACTACATTGGTGCAAACAAACAAGCAGGCTCACAATTTATTGTAGTTTGCAGGTGGTATCACTGTGTGAGTGTGTATAAGTCCTATCTAGAGAAATATAGTTAAATTGTACTATCTTTCATGATCTTCTTTCCAAAGAGATTTGATTTTTTATTATGGTTTTACTATTGTTAAAAAACAACTAAAGTTATTAACTTGGGTAGAAAGTCACCAACCAAGACTTTCTCATACTGGAAGGAGCAGGGGACCAAAAAGGGACCAAAAAATTTTACTGTCTGATACCAAACCCTCAACTACTGAACTACTGAACTTACAAAAACACTGAGAGAAGAGTCCTCAGATTTGAAAATCTTTAGATTTTCACAATTGTCTGTCTTCTGATGATCTGAAGAACTGATGAACAAATGATTTGAAACAATTACAGCCATTTAAACTCAAACAACTTTTAGCCAACTCAAAAACCCTACAGAATGAAAAATTCTTGAAGATTTTTTTCTGACTCTCAGAACCATCATAGGCCCACAGATGTTTCCCACAGAGTGTCCACACAAAGTACACAACTCTGCCCCAGTCAACTGAGATCTGTCATTTGCATGCTTATCCACTCATTGACCTTTCAGAAGCTGCACGTTGCGAGAGAAGCTGCAGATCAGATGAAAGAGAGACCCAGTGCATTGCACAGCCATTGGCCTCCAGACAATGAGAGACAGGGTATTTATAGCCCAACACAACCCCAGCTGAATGGCCCCTACCCCCATCCAACAGGCAATTGGGCAACACAAGCTCAACCCTCCAGCAAACCAAGCCACTAGTCCATAACACAAACATAGACATCTGGACACTGGCAGTTCACAAAAGAGAGTGAATAAATGTTCTGGTAGAAGAAAGAGAGAGAGAAAGTGGCAAGGGGCGGGGCATGTGAGAATAAGAAAGAGCTGATAAATCTGTGAAGGTATAATCACACCACATCACTGTGTTTACCTGTGGCATTCACAATCACATTATGTATGTGTAATTCAAAACAACACTTCCTTAGATTCCTTCTTCTGCTCCATCACTGTTCTGCAAACAGTGAGGACACTTCCTGTTTATTTTTATCTACAATTTAAGTTTAACTAAAAAGAAAATTGAGAAATCTGACAAATATTTACCCTGAATTCCAGTTTATTGGTGTATACACTAAAAATATTGTTTCACTGCTAAATGTATGCATCCTTTTTTGTTTACAGTTACTAGAAATTAACTTAATTTAGTCATTTGTTTGTTGGTTAGTTAATCAGATAGTCAGCAGGACTGAAAATATGTTATGTAGTATGTCAGGAATTATATTTCATTTACAAGTTTAGATGACATCAGAACACAGTAAAACAGAGGGAAAGCTTGTCTGATAAAATGGCGGATGGCAACAATTGCTAAAGTGAAGTTGTTTGGTTACATTTTTAGGGCGAGGCTTAACGAATGCTCGTGTTTAATTTCTGTGTAACGAGGAACAATCAGAGAAGATTAGCAAACCGCCACACTAATTCAGCACAGAACGGATCGTACTGTTGGCTCAACATTCATCTTCATCCACCATGAAAACAAACAAGGGCCTGATAATTCCAGCATTGTGTCATTGTTTGCAAAGCAGAGCCTTGATCTTCCCATTATCAATATTAATAAGCATGTTTGGCTCTCTGTGAATATGGTTAAGCCTTTTTTCCAACAGCCAGGAGGCCATTTATACCGGGGTCAGGCTTGGCATCTTACCAGCGTTGGCAAACATTTGCCCGATGCCCGTATTTCACCTTTTACAGTGAAACTCCACAGACAGGGGTGTCAATCAAGAAGGTGGCCACTCCTCCTCACCGTTTACCTAATTGGTTTTCAGGGAGGGCAAGTCAAATTAAATCTAGCCTATTACAGCTATGCTATTCAATTAGCCTTTGCTACTCTTGTGCTCTGAGAAGCTGAGATAAAGATTCTGTGCTCATCTACTTCTGTGCTGCTCAAATTAGCATGAGGCCACCAGAAAGCGAGAGCAGCACTTCAATGAAAGAAAGCAGAGAAAACATCTGACCACGTTCTTTCTGTGCTGTTAGTCCGCAGCACTCAAGCGCAAGAAGGTTTAAGGGACAAACTATTTTTATGTGAATCAGAACTGTGGTGCAGTGGGTACTGCATGTGTTAGTAATATGGCCTCAAAAGCCACAAAACTGTCTTTTTAAAGTGTAATGTCCTGTTAGTTGAGGTTCGAGTCTGGGCTTTACGTGTTTTAGAAGAGACGTGGCCTTGGGGATCGCTCTGAAGGCGGGGCTGGATCTTATGCTTTCAAAGCTAGCTTGCTATTGCTATACTTTTCAAATCGCCTGCCCTACATTTAAGAGTGTGTCCAATATTACAATTAAAAGTGAAAATTATAATATCCTTCCATCTGCAGGTATCAGAACACAGTGATAAAACCTGAAGCACAAAGTAAGCAAAAAAGTTTTGGAAAGACTGAAAGTGAGCTTTGCTTTAAAAAATATACTGTTCTGATGCTTTGTGACATCATAAGCAGCATCTTGAATCTCTTAAAATTGGTCAAAGCTATAACGTCCTTAAACGTAGCCATAAAAACATTGTTTTCATAGAAGAGGATATTTACCATTGAGCATCAAAGTGAGCAATATCATATCAATAAAACTTTATAAAAGAAGTCTCAGGACAACTGCATTAGATCACATACTGGTTCATATATTAGAGGGTCTCTCCGCAGCTTCTGCAGAGTGATGAACTGAGCGATGTGAAGATAACATCTCAAAAAATAAATAAATAAAGCAAAAGAACAGCATTTATCTGAGGGCACAGTGGGACGATATTTATGCTGACATAACGATGTGTGAAATTAAATTGATCAGAACAGCAGTGAGAATCAATTAACCCTGCAGAGTAAACGAGGGTCTTTTAAACCCTTTTTCTTCCTATTGATCAGCAGCCCCATGAGAAAACAGAGGAAAATGGCCTAAAATTGCAAACACCCAAAACCTTGCCGAAATTTAGAAACCGAAAAGACTAAAAGCTTTCCAAGGAGGAGGTAAATAAAGAAATCTTACCATTCACAAATCAAATAAATCAAGTTTCAGTCACTATTTACTGAAAATGTAACCTTCTGGAAAACGTTATTTTTCAGCAAATAAAGAATTAAAAATGTCTGTTTTTAAAAACACACTTTTCCCAATGTTTTGTAATTCCAGTTCTTTGAGCATCGGAACAGCTGTTTTCCAATCTGTCCCAGATAAGTGAAGAAATCCCTGACAACATCAGATCCTGAGTCAGTGCCCGGCATGATCTGCAGCAGTGGTGTTACATTTGCCCAGAGAAAGTGGATCCAAACCGGCCAACAACAACATATGGCACATCCAAAAAAAACAAGTCATCATCTCGTCAGCTAAAACAAAAACATAGTATTGGCTATTTAAAACTTGGCCTTAAGCAACTCTTCAGATCTTAAGCAGCTTCAGATCAGTGTTGTAAAATGTGCTTTTTACGAAACATAATTATTGGCAACAAATTGTTATTATTATTATTATCATATTAGAATGAAGCACTGTTTGTGCTTTGGACAATGGCATCTTAAATTGGGTTGATTGTTAGGAGAGACACTATTGTAAGTCATCATACAACATTAAACATTTTTGTTGTATGACTAGACTTACAGTACATTGAGAGAATTACATCTACTAACCAGATAATCAAAGTGTTTAGGGCAGGGTTTTCTCATGTGGGGTAGTAAGCAGCTACATAGAAACCCTAGCAATGGCCTAACTCTCATTCACAACCCCTTAGTGCACAGCAACGTACTAAAAACATTTTGCCTTAGTAACTGCCCAGCAATGGCCTGCCAACCACCAATCTCCAGTCACATTTATTTCAGAAAATGAATAAATGTTTCATGCACAATTACTGTGTCTATGTAAGACAGTTTCTAACAGGAAATAAGCTTGAGTTAGCAGCCCTGTCCAACATGACTGGATGTTCATACTGTAAGGAGACCAGAGAATTGAGGAGGGTGATAGGAACATTTAGATTGTAAGAGGTTTAGAACTGGAGACAGAAAAATATGGTTTTTTTTACTATACAGATACAATGTAGAACTTTCACTGCACTGGACTAAAGACAACCAACACCCTCGTTCTCTCTCACACACACATGCCCACACTCAATAGTTACTTATCTTAAGTAAACAACATAAAGAAAGTTTACGAGTTAAGGCAGACAGAGTTTACGTTTGAACTGTCAGGATGTTTTGTGTCTAGCCATAAGTGAACTTTTTCTGAAATTCACTCACGTCACACACCATATCATATCCACAGTCAGCTAGCCAATATGGATCAGTTTTACTTAAGGGGGTAATTGTTCCTTGATCTTTTAAACAAAAATACTTGTTTTTTAAGTATGTATGAAAGAATGTAAGAATAAAATGTATGTAAGAAAAAAAATGTCTATTTTTATTCTTTGCTCAATGTGTTTTCTATATATAATAAATTTGCTAAAGGTTTTAATGGTTTTTGATACTTTTTATGACACATTTACTTATGCATAAAATCACACAAACACTAAAATATACAAAAACTCACATCAATAAATAAATGAATGTTCTGTCTTATGAAGACCATGAAAAACAAACAAGCAAGTCTTTCTCCAAAAAGTCACCGGATGCCACACCAGATGTCTGCGGCATCACCCGGGGTGGGTGTTTCTGAATGATTATAGGGTGAGCTTTGAAGCTTTGGCTGTCACAGAGAATGACTGTATAATAGAGGCTGAATCCCAAGCTCAGCTTTACTGAAAGGTGTTACTTCATATTGGTGTGAATCCCCTCATGATTGGATCAACAAGTTTCTTCACTCATATGCTCTGGTCATAAGCAATCACAGGCAGAACGAAATCCTTTTTCGCATGAAGCCTTTAAACTAACTAGTGTTCATCTAATCACAAGAACAAAATGTGATTGCAATTGGCGCTGATTCCCAGGATTCCTTGTTTAACACAAGTGTTAAACAAGGACATGTCCCATATTATGCCCTTATTGCACACTAATATGGCAAGAGCTGGCTGAAATCACCAGCTGCAATCTGATTGGCTGGCTTCAATTCCTATGCAATTTTTTAGAGGTGCGTGATTACCTAATACATATTTTTGTGGGAGGGACAATAAAAAATAGCTTAACTTTAGGTCATTATCTTTTGTTGAAGTTAACTTAATATTATTCTTTTTTAATGCATATAAGATCAAACTAATTTTGGCGGACCCCTTGTTGAAGTCTGATATATAACATCGCTGTCTATGTAGTGTTTGTATAATTAAAAATCAGGCAAACACGGCCCTCTGAGGAGAACCTAGATGTTTTTTTTACCTATCCTGCATGAATTAATGACAGCCTAGATCAGAGATCAGTAATGCTGAAAGCAAGGAGAGGCTATTCCACCAGAAGATCTGAGGCAACCTGACTAGCTGGGCTAGAGTCCCAGCCCTGTAAGAGATCAGAGCTAAACAGAATGTCAAGGTTATCTCTGCCGGCTCTAGCTGTGTGTGTTTTATTTGTCCCAATTAAAGGCTGATTAAACAGCTGGAAATTACAGCGAGATTCTGTCGTCTGTTCTAGAGGACTGGGCCAGGGTTCAATTCATTACACTATTATTAATATCAGCTTGCTCTGTGGAGTGTGGTACGTGATATGGGGGTTCTTCACACACACAAGCTTAGGATGTTCCCACATGTACGCAAGACAAATATGGTTTATTTGCTCCTTATGGAAGCCCATGGATAAATGTGGTTAAATGACAGCACTTCAGAGAAACACCATAATAGCTAGAAATCAGCAAGCAGCTAAAACTACATAGTACCAAACACATTGTTTCTCATTTTTGACCACTAATAAGAGGCATATTTGTATACAGTATGTTTAATTTGTTACCAAACAGTTGTTTGGTTAATATTATTGATATACAACATATTTTTGTAGAATTATTCAACAATTACTAAGCGCCATAGTCGAGCTGTCACAATGAACAACACACACAACCTTTAGGTGTGAACATGCACACACAAGCGCAGACTCAAACATCTGTTCCCACAATAAATACAGCCTTCCCCATTATCTCCTAAATTCATTGATATGCAAACATCAGCCACTGACTGGTTTCTATCTTTCTCCTGCTGTTAACACACTCCCGTCACATTTCCTTTCGATTTTCTCCCTGTTCCTCCCTCCTTCTCCATCTTTTTCACTGCTTTCTGCCTTTTAGCATGTTTGTGAGGCAATGCACACACACACACACACGTTTCATAATTCAAAAGCATGTCCATTTCCCCAGCAGATCTCTGCAAAGGCTTACGCTGTCAACTGCTGTCCGTCACAGAAATCACAGCTCAGCACACATACCAAGTGAACACCGGTAAATCTAAACACTAAATCTTTTCTGCTGTGCAAGATTCTAATATAATAATATAATATAAAAAAGACTTGATGAGCATCTTTCTGATCAAATTCATATGAACAAACAACATCACAGTGAGATTCCAGATGAACATTACCGCACTGGACAAACGAGGGTGAGAGAGCCAGTTATGTAATCGGGACATGACTGCTGCTGTTCATATAAGTAAAGCAGGGATGGAGGGGAAAAAAGGGCAAGAGCGAGTCAGACACGTGCCCTGTACTGCCAGCAGGGCAGTAAGCGTCACCAGAATCCAGATTACAGCACAGCCATGTTACACACGCTCCACATTAACTCCAGATTACTACAAAAAAGCATCTCTTTCTTAAGATTCCTTAATCATATAATTACTTTCATTTAGAGCCATATCTACCTTAAGAAGCCTTTTATGCAGAATACTACTGTGTATTGGGGTTTAGGTTTTATATGCAATAGGTTATTCTGACTCCGATTTCTGATTGGATGAGATATTCAATGAGATAAGATGTTGATACAAGTGGCTACCTTGCTAAGTACCTACAAATGGCACCAAGTCACACCTCAGAATGCAGAATGGTAAAACACATAGCTTCTCATTGATAACTGCTTTTTAACTCCTGCTTTTAATACAAAACAAAAAAACAGGATTCTGTTTAGCATCAAAAATGTTTCTGCTTTTGTTACTGTAGCGCACAGAAAACACAGATGCTATTGCCTTTAAACAGAAGAGAATTGTTTACAGCGCATTGTGTGTGATCGTAAATCACTGGGTCTTATTTATAAAACACTTGTAGAATGAATTTTTGCACAAGTTGTTCAAAACACCATTTGCAAGAAAATTGCCCCATTGAACTGAATGCGACAATCTACGTACAAATGGATTCATGAATGATTTACACAGAACTTCATTCTGCTCAGGTTTCAGAAATGAGGCCCACTGGCCAAATCAGTCATCTAATCTCCTTTACTGATACCCTTTCATTTTTTGTTTAAATGTGCAAAAACAACTATAAGTACATGAAAGTATAATGTAAGTATATGAAGTGTTGAAACATGGTGCATATATGGAGCAAGATGTATTTATTAAATCTCAGTTAATGCCATGATAATGCCAGTGAGGTTTAATTTATAAACAAGCAACAAAAACAAATGTAGTTCTTAAACAATGGTATCAGTTAGGGGCAGGACTACCTGTTGCGCTGGGGGGTGTATGAGGTTGAAGACACCAATGGTTTCTCTATTGGTTCAGAAATGGAACAGCACTGCAATTAAATGGCCGTTGTTTGCTTGGCTTAAAAACACAGAAGTGAACCACACTCATTTTTATTGATGTCATGACTAACACAAACAGACCTCCTGCGGAATCTGAGACTTACAAAGGTTATGTTAGGGGACTAAAGGGTGTAATATTCTTCTTAATATTCTATGACTTCTGAGATAACATGTTTTAAGTAATCAAGACTCTTTATACCGTCCTTTAACAAAGCACAATATTCCCATATTAGTCATACTACACAAACTATAACAATACAACAGTGGTATTTCTTTTAAATATTATATTAGCCATTATACTACAGTCTTTTAACAAGCCTTTTAATCCAGACTATTACTAAAGTAGCTTTAATGCTACAGATTCAGTGCATATCATATATTTAATATAATTGTAACTATTTATGAACGCTCATATAAACTGTGTACATAGGCAACATGATGCTATAGTTGACCATTTCTACACAAACTCTACTGTAGTGTATATTTTACTAAGACATAGATTATGGTATTTCTTGTTAATATATTACAGGCCTGTTATGCAGACTGCTTGTTCATTAAAAGGACCAAAGACTAGGGGGAATAGATACGCAGAGGGTTGCAGGTTCAATTTTATATGTAGGTGAGACTCAGGAATTAAAGAGCACAACACTAATCCATCAACATTTTGCACTTGAGCAAGATATTTAATCCCACAATGCATCAGAGGTTGTTCTGATAATTAGTGTACTGTATGTCAAGTTCTACAGAAAATGATAAACACAAAACATCTGCTTAGTGGCAATTACCTAGCTACAGAGACTTCTATGAAACACAACACAACCAGATCAATCTTTTAATTAAAACACTGTCAATGTTGACCCGTTCTCAGCAACATCTTTTTTTAATCTACTTTTGTCTACATACTGTGATGTAACACATGCAGTCTTGTCACCTCACTACAGACTAGTCATATAACACCCAAATTCACACCATGTCATTATAGCCCGTATTAATAATTAACCAGCATATAAGGATATGTGTCTTTCTGTTTGAAATGGCAACAGTTTTGGTGACTAGACCAAATACATTTGGTACCGAGCAACAAAAAACAACAGCAAACATGTTATTCTGGCTCCTAAGTAAATTTACAAATTAACTGGCATTTGAAACGTGTCTGAAATGTGCCATGTTGCCATAAACAGATATTCTGTGTCAAAACAAATCAATGGATAATATGGTACAACAACTATGAATAAAAAATTATGAATTGTCTAAAATGTTGCTTAGAAAAAGTACTGTGCTGGCACCATTTCACAGTGATGGTATTTTCATTTAAACAACACACACGTAACCTGTATTTACATGGTACTCCGATGTAAAAAAACACTACGGCACTACCATGATAAATGTCCAAATCTAAGTACCATAGTACAAACACTTTTATTATTTTCATATAATATATACTTATATCTTAAAATATATAAATATTTGTGAGACATACATTGTGAGTGATTGTTAGTCACTGAATCTACTGGGAGTTTTAAACATTCACAAGTGACAGAATAAAAAGACTGTCTCTTTAATATTACAACCTAGTGTGGGAAACCGTCAGCATTTGCTGCAATCTAAAATGGCTTTGGCAAAAACTACCCCACACAGCCATGTGTTTTACGGAGACAGAGACTCACACACATCCCCTGTATGGGCTACTGTTTCCAGTACATATAATAAAGCGTAGCGCACTACTGTCTAAATTTATAAAGCCAGTGCGTACGACTGCAAGTGGCATCAAGACATAAACATCTACAGGAACATGCACATCTAAACGACTACACAACTACACTATCATGCATTAAACCACCATTTGTGATCAGAACATGCAATGCCTTTGCCAACACAACATGCGCTCGGATCAACCAAGCGTGTGCGTAAAAACAAGAGACTACCTCTGGCACCGCTCCTCCGTTTAAAGATGATTCCTGTAAAGACAGCCGTGTCCAACTGTGTCATATTAGGGGACGGCTGACGGTACTCGTCCGCTGGCTGTGGTACCCAGGCTTTAAACGGCTCATTGACGACCGTCGGGAGAAGAGAAGCTCTGAAGCGGGCGGTACAGAAGGGACGCGCACACATACGCGCACTACTGGAAGAGCGCAGCGCACGGATACACTGCCTCTCACCCTCTATATCTGTATCTGCGGGCTGGATCAACGCAAGATATGAGAACAACACTGCCCCGGTCTCTCTTCTCTCATGCACACACACATACATAGAAGCACGCACAAGTGCAGAGCCAGTGCAGCGAACGGCAGTCGTGCATTGCTTTGCTTTGACATCTCTGGCATGTAAATACGCATTTCTCATTTCTAATGCTGTGCATTGCATTTTTTAGAAACATCTTCCATGCATCGCTCATCCATCCCGGAAGCAGCAAGAGGCGCCGTGATCGGAGCAGACAAGGTCAAACGAGGTGTTTTTAAATTCTCGCCATTGTCTATTGCTGTGTCTCTTTCTTTCACACACACGGGCTCATTTTGACACTCTTCTTTTTTGCAGTTTTTACACCTGCTGTGCATTGCGTTTTAACAATATCTGTGATTTGACTATGCAAGATGGATTTTTAATGAGGATTTCTTGTTGTGAGGAACCCTGTGATCTCTCTCTCTCCTCTTTCGCTTACTCTTTCCACCCATGAGTGAGCTTGACCAATCGTTTATCTCCCACTGTGCAGTGGCAGGACCATTCCCAACAGCCCTGCCCAATCAGAGATCAGGGATGCAGAAGCAGCAGGGTATTAAAGAGGATTATTTGGACAGTTCAGGGTTTCCCCACGCTTGACAATGAAACGATAGGGCAAGGGTGCCCTCTGTGTCTCTCTTTGGTACTGATGCACCAAACACTCCAAAAATGCTGGAAGCAAAATGCTAAAAGACAAGGAACACAGAGTCTAGTTAAAATAAGAATTGTTAGATTAGGATACAGGAAGAAAAATCTGGAAAATGATGTTCTTATTAAGACGTACAATAAGTCTGGGCTGAGTTTCTCAAAAGCATCGTAAACTTGGCACCAATGGTCTCCACAATTCAGCCCTGATTAGTTTGAATACTCCAAACATTGCTGCTATGGCAACCACAGCAATTATCCTGTGAGTTGTCTCGCTTGCTCCCCCTCGTTTTTCTCCTTTCTGTCCCAAAAGACCCGCTATTGCCCCATGGGAAAGCTAGCGTTACATAACCACAACTTAAATGTGTCAACACTTTAACAGTATATAAACCTCCACAAATAGCCCTTTACAACAGGAATATCTACCATATAAGCTGAAGACAAACAAATGACCAAGTTTATACATTGCAATTTAAAAGATCTTTTGATTTTTAACCCACCCTCATGTCATTCCAAAATCGTGAGATTTAGTTTCTTCTGTGAAACCTAAAACAAGAATTTTAAATTGTAGAACTGGACAGGTTTAGCAACAACAATAAATGAGGAGTGCGTCTTTTAAGCTTCAAACAGGATGCAAAAAAACAATTTAAAAAACAATTGTTGTTGCTAATATGTTTTATAACTCTCGCTCTGTATTCCAAGTTTTCTAATCACTTTATGAGGGCCCAAAAGTTGTATAATACTTAAATTATATTGTTACGTTGCATAATTCATCGTAATTGCACTATGATTCCTCAAAATGTCTTCTTTTTGTGCTTCAAATAAAAGAGTTCATAGGAGGTTAAAACAACATGAGGCTGAGTAAATGAAGACAGAAATTTCATTTTTAGGTGGACTATCTCTTTAACATCTGCAAACCACTCTAGCCAGGAAAATGTTATTTGCTCATGAGTATGAGTAAGTGGGCAATTTCCATCCACTTAAGTTCTAAAGCAGAAAATGTGTCTGTTCACAAGGACTGAAGGTTAAAGTGATCAAGAGACTGAAGCATATTGAGTGTGAAGCATACAGAGGTACCGGTTACAATGACCAATTAGGTCATGGTTCACCTATATGACCTGAGAGATAAAACACTGCTTTAAAAAATCATTTTAACAATCCTAAAATTAAAACCAAACTATGTTCAGGAATATAAACATGATTTGTGTAACTGTATTAATATTTGCGGTATAACAATTTGAGACCACATTGACAATCCTGGATACAAAATGTAACAATCCTGAAACAAACCTTGAAATAATGTATTCGGATTCTAAAAACAGGTATTAAGAAAGCTGAAAACTTTGTATTAAATCAGGGAAAAGAACAATTAAAGCTATACTGTAGGTATACTGTGTGATATGTGAGGTTTTTAGTAGCTGACCCACCTTATCCTTAGTCCTAGACGGTCCATTTGAACTGTTAGAGATCATTGACAGCTGCTTCTGGACCCACTGCAACTCCCTTTGAGACTGTTTAGGAACCTCCACCCCACACTGACGATCAACCCCCATCATCTCCTACAGGACAGAAAGCCATGTCACATACACACACATGCAAACTCAGAACACACAAAAACACATACATATACTGTACAAACACTTTACACATATACTCACCACCAGATATCTGACATCATGCACAGATCTGGTATAGTCAAACACACACACACACACACACACACACACATATACAACCATGAACTTTTGTACCATGTATGTACAGGAACAAACTATTATTTTAGGCACATCTGACAAGCACTACTCATCTTAATGTTAATTACAACGTTTACTAATACATTTTTTAAATAAAAAAATGCATCTCAAATTCATTGTATTATATAGTGCTATAACTCTCACTGATGATACACAAAATACATTACCAAAACTGTTGGCACACATCCTTATACTGTTAACTTTTAAAGTTCAGATTAAATCAAAAGTCTGTAATCCACAAATCATATACATCCTAATACACACATCTGTAAAGCACAACAGTACCTACCATGGCCCATAATCTATGAACAATCATTGGCAGCCCCAGCAGATCGCTCCATGTCCGGTGCACTTACCCACAATGATCTAGTCATACTCCACTGAGACTGACGGTGATGTCACAAACCTAGCATGCCACAGGCCGCGTGGGATTATTATTATCTCTACTTCACTAGAGTTACATAAGAAAGAATGCTGGATTATATTGTAACTGTACAGAAAATGGTCATGTAGGAGCCGGTTTTAGCAGGGACCAGAAAAGGAGACACCTTAAATCATTTTAAATCAGCTAACAAGTAAACCATAATAGAGGAAGATAACAGTTAAACGTGATGGGAGACCGCATGGCTTGACTGCGATAGGGCAATGGCTACAGAGTCACTCAATAGCAGTTCATTGGAAACTGAGGACACTGCCTAAGGCAAGTAATGTTAAACAATCTATTCCCTCCTAGTGAACAGAAAACCCTGCTGGCCTCTACAAATCAAATTACACAATGTATGAATCATTCAATTAGCCAGTTTCTTAAAGCAAATGCATTTCAAAAGCTCCACTATGTACCATATTGTTGACATACACCTTGTTGACTTTTTCTGTGTGGAAAAATAAGAGGTTAAACTGGTAGCTTCCATGATTGTGTTCATGAAACAGCAGGTTTACTAACATTTCCAAATAATTCATGAGGATGATTTTAATCCAAGTTCAGTTCATTTGATTAACACCATTTAAGACCTGATTAACAACCCGACCTGTTTTAAAATGGGAAATAAAAGAAGTTTCTATAATAAACAATGCACATCTTGTGCATGTTTGTTGTGCTTTGATTGCTCGTTTTTGGTCATCTTCAAAGTCAGCTAAAAATGTTGTAGGTCAGATTTTTTGATTTAAGGTGATTTTCATTTCTGGTCCTGGCGATGTCTCCTAAATGATGTCTGGATTCAGATCATCTGCTCATTAGCACTGAGCTTCAAGAGCTAAAACAAGTGTATCAGAAACATCATACAAAATGTGCAGTACTGTGGGTTCCCAAGATCAGAGTTGAAAACCACTAACTTACGGATGCATGCCAGCATTTGTAAACCACAATTAAAATGTTTCTTCCTAGATCTTAGAACTTCATTATCAACCTCTGCAAAACATGAGAAATGAAAACATTCATTCATACCTGTATATACACTCACGGTTTCCTTGATGTCCGACCTTGTGGTTTCAGTCACTCCACTTCTAAGCCAACAAAAGATACACACGCACCCACACAGAACGGCAGTGATGAACCCTGACTGTTCAGCACCGTCTCAAACGCTCACTGGCCTCTTTCAGCTTTATTTCTTTATTCACTCACCCCAAGCACATCAGGTGAGATTTTATTTATTTATTTTTCCCTGTGTGTGTGAATGCTCATTTACTGTCTCAGAGGCAGGAACATTTTAGTTACATAACGTCTGTGACTGCACACTCGCGGCTCAATAGCACAGTAGGATGTCCTGGATGTGTCATGGCACAAGAATGTATAATTTGTAATGACAGTATATCACACACAGTTAAGCCAGTGCAATACAGGGACAGAATCTAGACTGTCTAGTGTGTGTGTGTGTGTGTGTGTGTGTGTGTGTGTGTACGTGTGTGTAAGTATGCACCTGCTTCAGATCTGTCACATGTTCAGAATGGCACAAAGTGATGTCATCAGTATCGGGGAGGTTCTCAAACAGCTCAAACTCTTCCTAAAACCCAGGAAATAAATAATTCCCAGGAAGTATCATTTTTAACATTTCTCATATCGAAGAAACATTGAAACAAAATAAATATTTCTATCAATATTATATTTGAAAATATAAAAAAGCCCACTGCAGATGCAATAGCCTTAAAGGGTATTTGGACACATGGTCTTAATTTCACTGCATTATATACAGATAAAATGCTGAAACAAGAACTAATCAACTTTATTTTTACAGCGTTAGCTTGAAAAGTGTGCTTGTGCTAATAAATAAACGCATCTCTGTCTTATGTTTTCGTACATAATGCCTAGACATTTATATGCTTAAGTGGACACTTCCACAGGCTACTACATATATATTATTTGTGTGAATAACTCAAATATTCATATAAAAATGACAAAGTATAACAGTTTTGAACAGTGAGCAACTCGTATTTATTTTACAATACACTATGTAAATATTTTACTATATTTCCATGGTTACATTCCTGTCAGAAACAGTCATATGTAAGGAACAAACTTTAGTTAAAACATGTTTTGTAACAGTGTTCATAGCTCTGACATCATATTGTGTGGATCCATCAAGGCCAAACCAGTGTATATGTTTAACTCAAAGTACAAACATTACCCCTCTTACTCATTAAAACTGTATCTTAAGTGCTTCTTGTTGGACTATATTTAACTCCACATTGTTCAGTCAGACCTCCCAAGGCACAAATAACACATGTACCTGAAGTAACATATTGTATTACAAAACATCCTCAACTGTGCAAAAGCTGAATACCAGCATTAAATAAATAAAAGCAGGAAAATTACCACCAGTTGTTATAATTACATGGCAAAGATTTTAAGTCGCAAATCTTGGACCAGAAATCAGTGCCAGCGTGCCAGTACAATTTAACAGGTACAAAAATATTATTCAAGAGAAGTTTTATGGGTGTTGTTTTCAGTAATACAACAATTCAGAAATTTTCATCAAAAACAAACAACAAAGTCAAAAAGGCACAACTGTGTTAAGGGGACAAACACTCCACCAGCGTCTTGCTACAGGAGACTAATTGCTGTAAACTCCAACGATGACAATGACAAGAAGAATTACACTCACGGCTCCACAAATGGCAAAATTGACCATTTTCTATGATAGACAGATAAACAAAAGAATGACTGAATTTGGTACCTTTCCAAATCAAAGTTGTCTGTGTAAACAAAGGCACACGGAGCACCATCTGGTTATTTGTTAGGAACATATAAACTGGCAGAGGAAAGAGCATTTTTAAACGCTTCCAGTAAACTTAAATGACATTATTTATTCGCTGCAGAGAAAGTTATTAAATGGCAAAAATAAATGAGATTGTTAGTGACTGGGCATAGGTTGTTACCTTGGAGACCATGGTTAAGACGGATTGGAGGAGGCGGAGTTAGTAGCGGTTTTAGCAGACAAGCCCACAGACAAGCCAACAATAAGTGCTATGACAAGAAGCACGACCACAACAATCACAGCAAGAATTATGTATTTCTGTACAAGACAAGACGAGAGAAAATGTTAATTTGGCTTTTATTTAGTGCAAGTATTTAGGGACATAGCTTTTAACACGATAAGTTTTATCTTACCCTCCGGGCCCGTGTCTGGTACCTCATGGCTTTCTTGGTCTCTTGTTTAGCCTGACCAACATATTCTACTGCATTGTTTACATTCTTTTCAATGTTGTCAATCATCTCACCCTGTGCAACATAATTGAGCAAATAAATAAACACTGTATTCATTCATAAGTGAATAACAGACATCTATTCATAGACATCTAAAATATACAACAAAGACACACTGCACCTGGGTCTCCACAAGCATGGCCATGTCCATAAACATGTCATGTAGCTCTTTAATGCTGGATTCCAGGCGTAAGATGTCTTTATGTCTAGACTCTATTTCATTGAGGGCCTGGCGAGTTATCTGAGAGTTGGAGATTATCTGAAAACAGAAAAGGTCATAAAATACATGGACTGGCCTTTGCTTTATCTTCTCAACTTGGACACATTTAACTCTTTTCTGTTCCACATAAGAAAGTTAATCATATTTGTTTGTAACAACATGGGTAAATAAATCAGTTATGGGCGACCATTATGGAGACTGCAGAAAACATCCACCAGAGGGTGCTAAATCTGCATAACTGGAAAGGTTGAAGGGCAATAAAAAGTGAAGCGAATTAGTGTTTTTAGGACTCTCAAATATTCTTAGGAACAGCCAACATACTTCCTTCTTCAAGCTAAGCCTGGAATCTTGGAAAGTAAAATTTGTAGAGTGAAACTCACATCAGAGGTGAAAATAGCTGTGTTTCCAGTATCCAACATTTCTTCCAATTCCTCATTAGTTGTGATTGTTCCAGCTACAAGATTCAGAAAGTTCAGGAGATTAGAAAATAAATGTAAATGCAATGTGTTTTTAAGGTACTGGTACTTATGGGCATCTAGGTATTTGCTATTGGAAACCATTATTCATGTTGAATTGCTTACTGTGTAAATTTGTCACTGGCAAACATGACAGCAATTGCTAATAGGCATCCATTTGAGTAATTGTTTGGCTTTGTGTCATGGATTTGTGTGTACAGTGCGCCTTTAAATCTACAAGAGTGTGTGCGTGGTCATTCTAAGTATACCTGGGGGACTATATTGATTCAGCTGGAGAAAGGGTGGGAACAATACAGTGGCAGAGACCATCAATTGTAGGTCATTGGAAAAACACACTCACACACGCACACTACATTATCGTCCCTATAAACATGAACAAGGCACATAAACATACCTAAAAAGGGCAGAAGAGCTTTAATGTTAATTTGACCTTTTTTGTAAAACCACTACAACCAAGAAAACTTCTATCAACATGTGAAAATGTAAAACCATGTAGTAAGAACAAAACATAATAGCGCATACTGCCTTTGACCAGCCAGAGTTTAGCTTTTGAGCGTCTCAATGGCCAGTGTATTTTAAATCAAATATAACAAATACCTAAATATATTTACCAAAAATGCACAAATAACCTGCAAAAACCCATTTTAGTGGAACTTGGTTGATGCTTATGTAACTGGTGAAATTGTTGGTGGTGGTTGATTTAACTGGGTCTTTATGTAAACGCAAAGAGTCACATGACTGATGACTCATTATCCAGGTCACATGACTTTCTGTTCCTGTCTGCCCCACTGTCCAAAGTCACAGCGGGCTCCCAGTAACCCTGTTGCCAAGGCAGCGTTTGCTTTGCAGTCTCCGGTGACAACCTGCTCCATCTCATGTGTCGTAAAGCAAAAAAAGTACCTCATTAATCCGCTCCCACTGGGACTAATTCACTGATGCATACGCCCCAGAGACAACACCTACATCTGCTCAGACTATTTCACGTCATAGCTGACCATATATAACTCAAATGTTTTGTTTACAGCGATGCCCAAACAGCATCACCCACTACAGCCCAGGACTGTGGTAGCCAGTGTCTGTACAAACACAAAACACACTATTTATTGTGCTTCTAATTTCCCAAACTCTGTATCCTTCTTATGTTAAAGTATTTAATGATATGCGAAACTGTTTAAAACCTAATAAAAACCTATTAAAAACCTATATTCAATAGAGTTTGACACACACAACTGGCTATCACAATCAGACATTCTCTATGCCTGCAAAAAGTGACTTTTGTTATATCAAACTAATATCTGGTTAATCTCTAGGTTGTTCGTTAAAAGGTAACACTTGGTGAACTAGGTTAAATTTCAATATTTAGTAATAAAACAGATACAGTATCAGTACATTGACGTGAGATAATATACACGGTGGGTTCATGTAATTTTAAATAGAGTGTAATTGTAACACTCTTTATGAGAGAGACAGCAAACAATTGCTCCAGATTGTGGCTGTTGCATGTTTGCGTTTTTAAGTGTGTGTGTATGTGTGTGTGTGTGTGTGTGCGTGCGTGTGAGAGAGAGAGAGAGAGAGAGAGAGAGAGAGAGAGAGAGGGATGAGACACTCACTGATCTCTAGCTGTCTCTGAATCCTGCTTTTACTTTTCTCTCTGAAGGACACTTGGGTTTCGTTGTATTGTGTCATCACATCCACAAACTTACGAGACAAGTTAGTGTACTGAAAGATAGACAGAGAGAGATCAATTCATATGGGATGAAAACGTTATACAAAATGGCAGCTGTAAACCGTGAGATTTGGCACCTGAGTTTTCTGAATGCGAGCATCTACTGACGCATGACTCATCTGCTCTTCTGGAGGAAGACTCTGCTGCATGGCTAAAGACACATTATAAGAAAACACTATCATATCTTTCATGCCTTTTATTTAGCAACACCTCAGGATCTTTCTGACTGTTTTTTCCTCTATCTGTAAATTCTGAACCTCTGCCATATGAGCTTCTGTCATATTAACCCAAACAAGCAAAACATTTTACTTACATTTGAGGCTGTCACGGACAATATTGGCATTCTTCTTAATTTCCACTGTGAGCTGTTCCAATTCTTCCTTTATTTCTGCAAACAAAGTCATACGTCATGGAATACGCCAGATATTACCATAAAAAAGTGACAACTGCGGGATGACTGCAATACATTATCCCCTTTATTATACAACTACTTTCCAAATAAATAAAACAAATGTACATGAACTACTGATTTCACATAGAGTAGCTATAGAAAATGGTTGCTATGGACAATGGTCAACTACTGTCGTTTAAAGTCCGGTTATAAGTTTCCTATACAGTTTTGTAGTCATTATTCAAAATATATTTGACCCCAGAATGCTGTGATTAACCAATCAGAATCAAGTATTCCAGAAAGCCATGTAATAATGTTGGATAAGCGGTTTAAGATACTGAATTTAACACAGGTCAGTGTTGCTATTAAAAGCTGTGGATGTGACCGTTTCTGCTGTTATTAAAATATTATTTATTTTAATAATATTTAACATATTTAAGTTAGTACGGAAACAACATTCTACTTCTAAACTCATAATAATCACAATGATAACAGTAATCACACATTCTTGGACATACTTCTCTCACTTCTCTGTAGAAATATCACACATATGTGCAGAATAAAATGAGCACATACTTCTTTGCAGATACCCACACACCCTTCCAGATGTGAGGAATGTAAGACTAAGATAAAAACATGTCCTATCCACAACACACACACACACACACTTACTTAAGCCTACTGCAAGAATGTGATGGGGGAAACCACAATTCTTCACATGCCCACACTTGACTTCCCATGAGGTCTCTTTTTTTAGCTTTGAGTGGAAAACAGACCCCAAGGCCTGATCATTTTGTATAGTTCCATATTATACATTACTGGAGTCACCATGGTCACAAACACAAATAAAAATGGTTCTTTTACAATAAGACAATATAATAATGTGTGTACATGAGCAGGGGTTTCCTGTACAGCTTCCTGGCTGTTGTACACATACGCTTGGTTAGAGTAATGTGATATTTCCCGCAGTAGAGTAACCGAGGCAGAGGACACGCCAGGGTGCTTTTAAAATGCATTGTGCAGTGGGGCAAAGAGAGTTATACAACATCATCAGTGTTTGTGTATTTGTGACAGAGCCCTCAGTAATATTTGTATATCGTTCAGACATGAATGAAGAAGTTGATGTGCACTTAAGTAACGTTGAAGTTACCTCACAACAGCAGGGTGACGCAAATTCATTAGCTAAAATAAAAAACTGATTTATAAAATGTACCCTTAGTAAAATCAATGAATGTGTGTTAGAATTCCAGGTAACTATAAAGTAATTAACGAAACTGAAGGAGTGTCGCTTTGGTCCAAGATGTCACCGAGTAATAAGGTGAAGGTTCTTCTAAAAATAAGGTTCAGAGTTCAAAATAAAGCTGTGATGTTGTTGGTTGACAAAAAAAGGTTCAACCTGTTACACAGCTTGTAAAAACAAGCTTACAGTAACATCTGTGGTGCAATGCATTGCACTTGGGATGTTTCCAAAGTATGGCCACAAAACCTAAACGCAAGACGTGCTATGAGAGATCATGATCACAGAAAACAACTAGTTCCAGTAACTTTAACCCAAAAGGATACCAGAATGATACTGTTTACAGTACATACAGAAAAAGCACCATAACAGACATACATGCTCCACATTTCTGCTTTTAAAGAAGCTTCTTCTTTACATCATTCACAATCAGTTATGGCTTTTCACACTTGATATAGTTAAGCCAGAGTCAATTTTAGATGTTATGGTAAACACTGTTTGGCCAAGGGTTAAAAGTGTACCCTGGGTTAAGCATAGTGTGAAAAGCCTTTTCAGTACTTACTGCAAAAACAGCATCTTTAGAAGAAGCTGAGGTTAAGTATCTTGCTCAAGGGCTAAATGGTGATAGTTTATAAATCACCCCTTCGGGATTTGAACCTACAACCTAACAACTAACCTAAACCACCCCAAACTGAAAACTGTTTAAAAAGTTTCAGCTGTTCTGTTTATTTCAGATTTGACTGACTTTGAGTTGAATTTGTGTGCCATTAACAGTGACTTACTGTTGTCAGCGTTGGGGGCAGATAGGATCAAACTATGTTTCTTCTTCACCTCATTGACCAAGGAGGAGATCTTTTCAATGACCCCTCTGACCTCCTCCACCTGCAATAAAGCAGAGCACAATTCAGACATTTCTGTTTCTTGTTAGTGGACTTCTAGATGTGGATTATACATTATGATTCTTTGTTTTCAAACAGGGCACAGAGGCTTGTGAGCACCTTTCATAAAGATGAATGAGTACCTTTCTGAAAAACTCCTGCATGAAACCATCCCTCTCCATGGAGATGGTGACAAGCCCATCGCCACTGACACACTGCCTGCCCTAAAAGAAAGCCAGAAAGTTTATTGCCAAATGTACGAATGTGTTGTTATGTTCTGTTAAACGTGATGTAATTTGTATGTTAGGGTTACGTTAGCTATTATAAAACGGTCTTTATGGTTCCGGTTCTTGATTCTGGTTATATTAAGAAACAACTGAGACCTCATTACACATCAGTATTACTTCGCCACTTTGCTTGTGTGTTGCAGTTTCTTAAGAACTACATTGCTTGGCGGAAGAATATATGTATTTTTAATCAATGCCATTACATTTTTGTTATTGTACGTTTATTTTATTAAACCTTCTGAGGTATATGGAAAACCCACTTTATTAAAAACAATAAGCACCGTGAATTTAGAAGAGCTACGCGTTTTATTGCTTCAATTTATGCCTGTATAACGTAATATTATTGGGCTTTTATCAGGTAGGTAGTTTATTAAATCATTGTGCAACTTACCGCATTTAAATCAGCCAGTCGGTCCCTCATAACAATGTCGTTTGGAAAGTGGATTTATTCTCTGATAATGGTTTCTCTCCGCTGGGGTCCCTCAGAGTTAAAGTCCATTGTAAGTCCTGACCGGTTAACGCAGGAGAAAGTAAATAAAGTACACGAATTCAGTACCAATTGGTGATAGAAGTTGGACAAAGAAAGTAACAATAACAGCGTATAAATAAGAGTCACCTGGTTAAGACGGTTGGCACGTTTGTTGAGTAACCCCAGAGCGCAGCTTACTTGTGTTTGGTGGTTCATCCATTAGCTTGTCTAAATGATGCTGTGGGCGCCGCTACTCCACACAGGGCGGTAGAGCCATAGAAACGGGATACTGACAATGGGCGAGGCACGGTGTTGACTGTCAGGTGCGATGCTTACTAACTTTTATTTTAACTGCTTGCTATGGTTACAATTTAATGGCTATTAAATATTATCTACTTTATAATTTATTTTTATTCTTTTATAGCTCAGAATGCAGCTAAAGTAACACATTAACCGCCTGGTCACGTGGTGCACAATACTTTTCTGTGCGCTGAAGAGATCGACCAATCACAATGGTGACGCGTTTAAATTGTATGTAAATTAGCGTTTCATATTACCATTTCCATGCCAGTTACCAAACTTTAAAATATGTATATTTAAAAATTATATGTTTTATAGTCTGTAGTAAAATCCCCTCTTAATTCGAGTCCTCGAGGATTCGGCTTTCCAAGCCCCCTGCAGGAACAGAAAAGTTAATGTCTCTATGAAGGGTAATCCTCATAGCTACAGAAATTATCAGAATTCAGCAACACAGTGACAATGAAAAACAAAAAGGGAATTATATTAGATAATTAATTAGATTAAAATGACTACACAAATCTAAAACCTGTTCCAGATTCTTTTTGCCGCAAAGTTCAGTCTTTAGATATTATCGAAGTGAAACGGAATGACTGTATTAAGATTAACCATTATTAACAATTAACCTCTTAACCATTTCCCTACAATTGTGGTTGTGATGAAAGTCATGAAATATTTTATTAAAGATTTTACAACCACCTGTTTCTAGGGTGACTGACACAGTTTGTTGTTCACAGTTTACCAGTAGATGGCGCTCACACACAGAACACGCCACATTGTTCCTTGTTGAAAAAAGCTAACTAACAGAGCTAGTCGAGAATAGAGAAGTAATATTAAATAGAATAGAGAATAGAGAATTCATATTAAAGTATTTACTGAGGTTATAAAAAAAGTTGCAAAGCTTATACATGCAATGAGTTGTAACCCATTATGACCCAGTGGCAAAAGACAGTAGAGACATAAAACGAGTGTAAATACAGCCATAAGGCCAAAACGAAGACGTGCACAGAGAGTATTGTGTTCTTTTATTCTGACCCTGTGAACATGCAAAACCTCAGATGTTTAAGCTGAGCAGTAAGCAGTCTACAGTAAATGCTCTTTGTGCAGTAAACCCATAACATACAAATGCAAGTGTTAGTTAGGTTATAATTTCTATTCATTTCTAATGTTTCTATTAAGTAACAAAAACATTAAAATGTTATTGTGAAAATTGTAGGAACGTTCAAAATGTCCAGTGTTTTAAAGACTGTATTAACGTTGTAAGAACATTATTTAAACATTTATTAAACTCTGTAACTTTTTGGCTCTGTAACGTTCCACTAACAACTTAAGAATAATGTGTTGGATATATATGTTACATTAAAAAAACCTTCTACAAACATTACTGCAAGAACAATTTTTGATAACTGAAAGAAATGTAAAAAAAACATTTAGGGTATGTTAGCCAATGTTCCCTGTTAGCTGGGAAGTCCCTTTTAATGAGAAAGCCATAGACGTCAATCCATTTGTTGTTTTTCTGACTTGTGATTACCCCCTAGAATAACAAATGACAAAACTCCTTTAATACAAACGCTTTACTGTAATATAAGGGAGGCTTAATAGATGCCACATTGCATTATGCTGGATGTTCTTTTAGTCTGGTACTCTCTGCTCTCTGTTCCTTATCAAGCCTGCGAAAGTTATATCTGCTTGGCAAGACAGATTTAAACCAGCTTTCTTGATCCTGCAGTGCAAAAACGTCTGTTTGCATCAGCCATCATTTGTTTTGAATTAACTAGATCAGAAAAAGAAGATCAGAGATGTACAAAAACAGGCTTTGACAGAAATACTGAAATGTTGTTTTTCCTAATTTCATATCTTGAAAAATAAGTCTCAGCATGTGTCAGGAGAGATCTGCCAGTTTTTATATGTTGTTTTCACGGCTGGAAAATGTGCTTGATGCTGCTTTGTGAGCAGAGATTTAAGGCACAGGACTAATGAATGTAGGCGGAATAACTGCACACTCGGGCCTGGTTGAGGATAGATGTTTTGATGCATAAATATGTTCCATCACAGCGTTTAAAGCTGCTTATCTCTTCAGCCTGTTTTCATATGGATCCTTTCTCTGCTTTTTTTACACTGAGAATCTTTTAACAGTCGCAGTTATACACAGACGTATGAGATACGGCACATAGCACATCTTTAAAAATAATCGTCACTTCAACTGGATTTTTTTAAACCGAAAAAATGCGTTTAACTGCTTTACCGAATCTCAACATTTGCTTTTTGTTTTTATAATGGTGTCTGTCTGTAGCCCCAGATTTCCAGATTGGCTGCTCTCTTTTTTGCTTCACTTAGACTTTGATGAAAGATTAATGATTCAAATGTTAAGGATTCTGCAGTAAAGACTCAGATTTTCTCTCTCTCTCTCTCTCTCTCTCT